>VZTQ01001673.1:47760-72672 GCA_013400755.1 Pelecanoides urinatrix
ACGCCCATCGCTCCACAGCCCGCACCCACCACTCCATGGCTCCGCAGCGCGCACCCAGCTCCGTCACTCCGCAGCGCACACCCATCGCTCTGTGGTGCACACCCAGCCCCATCGCTCCACCGCTCCACGGTGCACACCCATTGCTCCACAGCGCACCCCCATCGCTCCACAGCGCACACCCATCGCTCCATGGCTCCGCAGCGCACACCCAGCTCCATCGCTCCACAGCACACACCCATCGCTCCATGGCTCTGCAGCGCACACCCAGCTCCATTGCTCCCCAGCGCACCCCCATCGCTCCACAGCGCACCCCCACCCCTCCATGGCTCCGCAGCGTACACCCAGCTCCATCGCTCCGCAGCGCACTCCCATCGCTCTGTGGCGCACCCCCAGCCCCATCGCTCCACAGCGCACACCCAGCTCCATCGCTCCGCAGCGCACACCCAGCCTCATCGCTCCACCACTCCGCAGCGCACACCAATCGCTCCGCGGCGCACACCCATTGCTCCACAGCGCACACCCAGCTCCATGGCTCCACGGCACACACCCAGCCCCATCACTCCACAGTGCACACCCAGCCCCATCACTCCACAGCGCACACCCAGCTCCATGTCTCCACGGCGCACACCCAGCCCCATCGCTCCATGGCGCACACCCATCACTCCACAGCGAACACCCAGCCGCCCGCGTCCCTTCCCTCGCCGCTCGCCCCCCAGCCGCGCACCCCCTTCCCGCTGGGGCTACCAAGCGTGCCCCAACTAACCCCGCACCTCGCAGCCAGCCGCCGCCTAATCACCGTCCGCATCCCTCTCCCCGACACCAGCACCTGCGCTCAGAGCTGCTGCCCCCAGCCTCCGGCTCCGAGCTCCCTCAGCGGCGGTGAACCAGGTGCCATCTTCCTCTGTCGGCATCGCCACCCTGCACGCGTCCACTCGCACGGCCGCTACCCTGAGCTGCGGCTCCCTTTGCTCCCTCCCACGGCCTCCCCCGTCGCGCAGCCCGCTGCCCGCCAACAAACCGCCTTCTCCCTCACCAACACTATTACCTGCTCCCATCCAGGTGCTGCCGTTACAGGCTGTCCCAGCCGTTGGCCGTTCTCCTGCAGTGCTGCTCCGTACGCTCCCAGTCCCCTTCGCAGCACCGCTGTCCCTCCGTCCCACCTCATCCTCCAGAGTTGCAATCCACCCCCATCTTCTCCCAACCGAAAGCCACTTGGAAGCCCCAGGAGCTCCCAGGTGACACTCCCACCCCACCCAGACTTGTGATTTTATTTCCATCTTCTCTCCTGTTGAAGGAGGGATATCACTCACTGGATAGAAAAACTAATTATCACGCTTTTGAAAGCCAGCCCTTGTTACCTACCCGCAAAGGGCGTCCGTCTATGCAGCATCTCAAATGGTTGCTCTTTCCGTATCGTGGTTTCATAGAGAAATGAGCAGCTTCTCACAGTGTGCAGCATCATATGTTCCTGTTTCTATGGGAAGAGAATGTGGAAAATCGTAGTATGTGCTTGTGTGGGAAAGCCACTGTCAGTGAACACCGTGCCAGGGACAAAAGAAAGTGAAGGCCCGTGTCCTTAAAGGTGTTTGTACACCTTAATCCTCGCAGCACCTTCAGTGAGTTGCGAGCTCGTGTACAACAGCTAGACAGCGAAGCCAAAACAGAGTAATGGGCATAAATGTACAGCATAAATGGTCGTACAAGACCATGTTGAACTGAGCATCAAGGAAAAGGAGCAAGTTCTTGTTGTGAACTAGTCTTTGGAGACAAATCTCTTACTGAAGCTGTGAAAGAGGTGAGCCAGTCCAGGATCTAGGATTAAAGACCACTTCTCCACGTCCTAAGTGAATCTCAAACTGACTCCCAGAATTACAGCTTGTTTCTTTTACTAGAATGTGATATGGTACGTGTTCCAACCCGTGACATTAGACAGCCCTCAGGATTTACGCTGTGAGTTATAAACTCATAGAGGCCTTGGCTGGAAGAGACACCAGGAGGTCTCTAGTTCAATCTCACCTAAAGCAGTGCTGTCAGCAGCGTTAGGCTGGGTTAAATGCGGCTTTGGCCATGTCCCGAAATCATCCAAGCCTGGAGATCCCCCCACCTGCCTGGATAACCTGTGCTCACCTACACCTTCTGGAGGGGTTTTTCCTGCTGTCCAGCCTGAACCTCCAAACTGCAGTTTGAGCCGCTGCCCCTCGTTACACCCCAGTACCGAGAGCAGTTTGGCTTCAGAGCCGTCCTTTACGCAGCAGTGGGCCGCTCCTAGGTGCCCCCTTTTCACGAGGGCCCCAGCATCTCCTCGTGCCCCTCATGTCCCCCTGGACCTGGTGAGATGCCTTCATCGTCTCTTGCGGCTTGGCGTTCTCAACCGTAACAGCGAACTTGCCAGGGAGATGAGTTAGAAAGGGGACTGTGTTAATGTGCATTCCGCTGTCTACCCGTGCTTCACTCTAGCGTATTTAATAGTAGCTTCGAGGCGTTTAAAAAATAAAAAGCGCATGTTTTGGATAAAGTAAAAACAGATCATTCATCCAGTGAGCTAAGGAAACATTTGCGGAGTAAGATAATCACCTATTAATTGATTCATCTTAAGGATGTGAGCCATCATGTTATGCCACTCAGGATTTACATTAAGCCTGGAGTTCTGAATCTTAAGGTATTGTCTGAAGGATATCTAATTTCCAAACTGGGTGTCAGACAAGCTGGAAGATATTAATCACTGGCTTTTTGATTGACAAATGACATGGCCACAGCACCAAGCAACCCTATCTGATAGCAACTGACTGCAGGAAACGACAGAGTGGGAATATAAACATTTTCTGCAAGATTATACACAAAATCCAAAGTTTTTAAGAGGATAACTGCGGGGGGCACTTACCCCAGATATGTAAACGGAACTTAAAAATCTAAGAGATTTTACGTTATGACCATTATACTCTTTCCACAGATCAGTAGCTGTCAGCAAGAACCAGAGGTGATCTTTGTCAGTTTTAGGTGTTCTGCCCTCTTTAGCTGTGGATTAATGACAAAAATTCTTGCAGATCCTTAAATTCTGTAGCAAATGACCTGGCAATTAGAGCATATGAGTGAGATTCAGGTACCAAAATGCCTTTCAAAAACGGAGAACTAAATCACAGGCCCATTTAGGGCTTTCTCTGCTCTGACGAAGAGGCCAGATTCAATTAACAGAAGTAAGTTAACTCCAGTCTCATCTCCATGTTGCCTTGACTTAGACCACAGCTTTAAGTATTGGGTGTTCTGGTCCAATGTCTGTTACAAGTCAGCGTCCTATTACCCTATCCTGTCCTCCTATCTCCTGAAAATAGAAAAAAGATACAAAATGAGATATGTGGTCAGCGCACAGAAACAAATACTGAGATCATGTTTCCATAAATATTGACTTTTTACAAACAAATCAGACAAATGGTAATTAATTTACTTAAGTATAGTTGGCATATGGTTTATTCAACTTAAACAACCAGTTAATTAAATATACACAAAAAAAATCACATGTACATGCTTCAAAAACTCAACACAAAACTAATCATAAGTCTTGTTTTTTGAAAGTACCCCTAATGTTTCCAATCTGTAGCGAGGTTTGTGCTAGACTCCATGCAGCTGCAGCCATTCAGAACACTGAAGAGTCTTGGGCGAGAATCCCGTATCTGGCTAAAAATGCTGGAGAAATTAGGTCTAGCGACAAAGTGTCCTTTGCAACTTACTGTGTCGTTGAATTCAATATTTCTGGGGAACTGATCCCCCTACACTACTAAGTTCTTCAAGTAAAGTACATCAGCCACCACAGCCATCCTCTGAACGGGTTGAATCGATATGTCGTACTGGAACACAGAGCCCTGGCCTGAATTCTCCTCATTTGAACCCTGCTCAGGGTGACTGTGTACAAGTTCAAAAATGGTTTCTGAGCAGAACGGCGTTTAATTTGCACCTTTGATGAAAGAACCCACTGATACAGAGACCTTATATCAGCAGATTCTAGGCACGGCAGAATTATACCATGGAATATACCACCTTCATCAGGAAGGATGGTAGCGGGTGTGTGAAATACCTAATAGAGCAGCTTTCCTCTCGATCACACAGAAATCTCATCCAGGCTGTCTCCTGCTGTACCTCAGTTACTGCAAAATCCTTCTCCCGTGCAGTCATGCCCTGATTATATCCATCCATTTTCGTTTCATCATTTTCTAATCCAGAATTGCTCTTCCCCACGTACCTCTTCTCTGGCTCTTATGATGTTAAAAATGAGATCACTCTCTTCATTTTCAAAAGCTTTCACATCCTGCCCTACTTATCATCTGACATTCAAATATATTCCCAAATCTGCTCAACTTGTAATGCCAGCCTCCACTGTCCACTTTGATTTTCAAACCGGCATACTTCTATGCCTTCCGATGTTACCTTTGTCTCCTATAGCTGTCCGTTGTCTCTTCTTTTATGCTTAGATAGTGGTTGCCCCCTGAACGTGTGCTGTATTTCCGAGGTCACAGGGCAATTCTGCTCGACAACCAAGAGGTCTGAACTCTACAGTGTGAGTAGCAAATACTTATCGTTTGAGATGGAGCGTTAGAAAGCCAGGCTCAGTTCACGTTCCTTACAGCACAGAGTTGCCATGTCCAGCATATTCATCTCCCGCTTTTCAGTCCGCTGAAAGCTGGACGCTGCTGAGCCAAGCAATTTTCTCCTGCACTTCTAGTTCCAAAGCAGGTCCGTAAAGTTCACATGATCTTCCTTTCGTCCTCAGCAGTTCCTGTGATGGAACGAACCTACATTTTTCAAACACTAGGGCAGACACGATTAGGCATCAAAATTCCTTTCAGAAGACACTATTTCTGCTCATAAAAGCACAGCTCCCACAGCTGTCGTCTACCACATTCCTCACATTATTCCTTGTAAAGTATAAAATCAAGGGTAAATTTGTATACTGCCCTGTTTACGTCTCCCCACACTGGCACCTAGTGATACATGTGAAGCAAAGCTAGGATTTATCATGGTTCCTCAGGCTTCTGTCTGAGTTGGGAAGGTATCTCCAGGAAGAGAAGCCATTGTAAAACTCAAGTAGCCATGGTCTGTGCTGCACTCTGGAGCCTGAAAGTTCATCTCCCAAAGTAAAAATAAACATAAACAGGCATGACTTACCAAGGCATATATTTTTTTATTATTAAAGAATTTGCTCCACCAGCTTTCTGAACAGTACAGACTTCCCTCTCACTCCTCCCACTCAGAAGAGATTACACAAGGATTTATGGGGGGAAAAAAACAACCAAGAGGGCTAGAAGAAACAGTGCATTGATTCAACTTGGAGCCTGTTAGATAAAATTCTGTCCCCCAAGGTATCTTATGGGAGGGCATGATATTTATCATCTCCTTATGGCTTCAGTCAACAGGACAACACATTCTAGCATTCACCATTCCTCTTCTCTTTTGTACCCCAGTAACAATTTGCTGTAAGGGCGTGGTGAAAACCACAGGTTTTATCCCTTGCAAGAAAATCTGCCTGGGGCACGACCTTATCCAACCAGGTAAAAGATTGACAGGATTTGGGCACCGGGAGCCACAGCTGCAGTTGGAAGGAGATCGTCATTTTCGGCCAGCTGAAAACTGCCTTTGCTTTAGTCTAACGCTCAAAACACGCTCAGAAACCCCAAATCTGCCAGTCTAACAAATTCTGTTCCAAATAATTTTATTTCTCTTTGCTCCTACCCAAAGATCAGTATCACGTTTCCCTGATAGTTTATTATAGCATTAGGCAATGCGCCCAGGCTGACAGGAAGCCTGATTTCATACTGCATTTCAGAGAACTGATACAAATTATTTTGGCTTCTTTTACCTAGAATGCCGGCACTCTGCAGGGTCGCTAGTGTGCCTTGGGCGGTGTAGCTGTACCCACAGACTCTTCCAGGAACAGCCACACTACTCACCCAGCTTGCTTTTCTTCTAATACGTTATTTGACTTCCACCTGCTTTTAATGACACGCACACGGGTGACTTCAGTTCTACCTGTTACAAAAGCCCACTGCGATGGCAGTCGTAAATAACTTTGCATACAGTGCTCTCATCTGAAAGTTTGACTTGTTCTGGATTTGCACCTGTGCCAAGCTGAGTGTAAAACACTGCCAAATCAAGATTTTGTCATTTTAGAGACAGATGTTATACCAGCAGGGTTATCTGCAAAAACCTCACAACAAACAGACAAAAAAATAGCAGCCTGCTAAAAATGAAACAAGGCTAAAATTTATTGTTTGTGAAGTTTTAAGACGTGCTTTGGGTATTTTTCAACTTTGTTTCTATTATTTCAAGGGCTGGAAAATTACTTTCATATAAGAAATTAAAATATTAAAGCTCAGGTTATTATGCAGTCTTATTCTTCATGATCATGGGTTTTAAGAGTATATCTAAATGTTCTAAGACTTAGAATCAGTTTGTGATTAGCATATTAACATTAATTTTTAGAAGTCACTTTTCCACAAGTACTGACAAAAGGCAGTGGAAATCAAGAACCTTTTTTGCTCTTTATCCATTTTTCCTTGCTTCTGCTTACTTATTGGAGAACCTACAGAGAAACCGAGTCGCTCGCATGCTGCCCTTACTTCCCTGCCACGTGGTCATGCCCACAGAAGCAATAGTAAGGAGGTGGTGATTCAAAGTTCAGAACGTTGAGTATCTTCTTGAAGATACTTGCTTACTTTCCCCTGTAGGGACAAAATGAGTTTGACAACAAAGCCGTCCTGCACAGGACAGCCCTTTCTGCATGGCCCCAAAGGGGCTGCCTGGCTCGCAGAAGTTAGACCCGAACACAAAATCGCTGTGCTGGTGGCTCAGGTGCAGCGCTGTGCTGACAAGGCTATCTGTTCCAAATCTAACACGGCAATTGGGAGCTCAGGGAACGCTCCATCCTGTCTCTTTGTGCGCTACAGACATATCTGAAAGCCTCTCGGAGACCTGAGGAGGTCCTTACCAGAGAAAAGCAGGTTTCTTTGTGCTATTTCCAATATTATCACCCAGTATTATTATTCTTCCTGCACCTGGAGAGCCCTACACAGAGAAGCCCCTACGTGGCTGAATGCCCAGCCAGGAGGTTTGTCTGTCTAGTGCAAGGACTGTTCTCTAGTCCTGGCACGTCAGGAGATGGAGCAAAGCCCCCGAAGTCAAGCAGGAGCTACGCTCAACTGGGTGCTTCTGGAGAGGAGATGCTGCCCTGCACGCCAGCACCTCCAAGGACCCATGCTCTGGACAGGTGTGTGTCTCAACAGCAGCTGCGCAAGCCACAGAATCGAACTGTTGGTCTTTATTTCAAAAAATGTCCCTCGATCCTCTTTCAGTTCATCATTTGTCTAGCTCTCAGTGTGGCAAAAAGTGTAATGGCTGAAGTACAAATTACAGCTTATTAGAGATGTTTCGGAGCAAGCGCCTCGGTCGGCCAGCTGCTCTCAGGGGTCATTCTCCTCAGATCTAATTTTATCTCTTGAAGCTGCACAGGAGGAAGCGAAGCATAGTTCATTGTAAGGGGATCGGTTCACCCCTGAGGGTAAAAGGAAGGACTGACCTTATTATATATGAACCCAGCGCTATCCCACTTGGTAAAAATCGGGAGCAAGGTTATTATGATCATTTTGCTTTAAGCTTAAATAATTCATATTGATTAAACAGGAATTAATGCTAAAGCAGAATTGGTAAGTCTGTTTAAATCCTATTTCTAAACTCAGATTCAAAGCAGGCAGTAGGCTGGTTGCAGGTTGACACTTCCAGCCAGGAAAAAGAACATGCAAATGTCAGATTGCTGAGCTAAAACAATGAGCAGATGGCCTTTCTCGTGGGGGGAGGGTTATGGGGCCACAGCTTTACAACAATTATTTTAAGTTCTGAAAGTGATACAAAAACCAGGAACCCAAATCTTTGTGCAAATCAGTGAATGCAACCTTGAATGCAAACGAGAAATATAAGATGGACACTTCACAATAGGACGGTGTATTGTCTCCTTGACTCCTGTCACCCCGTGCAGGACGTCTGGGTTGCTGGGAACGCAGGTACCTGACCCGGGGCTGTGCAGAGCTATCTGGTTCCCAGCCTAACACACCAGGACTGCCCAGCCTGAGGGGACATCATCAAATCCTACAAGTCCTCCCACTCCAAACCCCTCTTCGACCTCTTCCAGGAACTCTTCCCGCAATGCCTATTTCAGTTGAAAGTCATTTTATCCCAAGGAGTTACAGAATTGTTATCTCTTTGTTTCAGGAGAACAGAGTCTTACTACAGGCCATTTCCTGATAAGGCAGTGAATAGCAGTTGGAATTGATTCTGCCCTTAGGGAGGCTGAGCTCCTTTGGTTGGAAATCCAAGGGCAGAGTGGGGACAAAACCTGGGGCACAGGAGGAGACAGGTGAAAAGAAATGCAAAAGGAGGAAGCAAAGAAAATGCGTGGTGGAAGGCAACATTGCTGAAGACACACTCTTGGAAGGTGGCACTTTGTGCCCAAGGAGGTACCTCTGACAGGTCTGTGGCGTGTGGATAAGCCACATCGGAGCAGGGACACCCCCGAAGGGACTGCAGCTCCCACACCAGAGCAGGGGAGGTGCAAGAAGCAAGGAGCAGCAGAAGAAAAGAGTAAGAAGCAAGGAGTGGTAGGCAGAAACCACTGAGCCCAACCGCCTGCATTGCCCATTGCCTCACCAAAGAGGGCGAGTGCAGTGTGTGGTGAGAAGATGGGGAGCTGAGATTGGCAGGGGGAAAAGCTGCTGGACTGAAGTTCAGCCTGTGGCAGGGGGAGAAAAAGAATTTCCCTAAGTGTTTGTTGAATTGCTTGTCTTCCAGTTTTTCTAAATACCTAAACCAGTAATGAAAAGTCTATGTTAGTTGACAGTAAATTAAACAAAGTGAAATTCCCTGAGTTGAGACTGTTTTGCCCATGACAACCTATTGACCTGCAAGATGTTTGCTCCCTCTCTAGGGATTTATCTTCCCTTCAGTGGTGGCTGATACAACACCCTGCGATTTTATCTATTCACAGTGTGAAGGATTTTCACAAAAGCCATGGAATTGGCGGTGACCTGACTAAGAAAGGTGGATTGATGATTCCCATTGGGCAAGACAATAGATTAACAAAACACCCTCCCTAGACTGACTGCGAGATGCTTTGGGACGCACCCTAGATCTTCTGAATGTGGTGGTGTTTCGGGTGAATATGCAGAAATTCCAATTTCTTCCCTTGAATAAGTCTTTCTGGCTGCTATCCTGGGTTCATCCTTCGACAGAATTTTGCTACTGCAGAAGTTGTTCCATGTTTGTTTGAAATTAAGGCGATGGGACCGATCAATAAACCCCCACAATGGAAGAAGGCTCAGGGGCGGAGGGCGAGGGTGGGTGAAGCCCAGGGGAGGCAGGAGAGACTGACCACAGCTGTTGCAGATAACCTGAACTGATCCCAACAAAGGGTAGCCTTTGTTTTAGATCAACTGGCTATATCAGCTGNAAGTGTACTGCAATTGCTGTTTTCTGCAAACTGTCATTTGTGATTTCAGTTCATGGCTGTACCACTCTGCTTAATCAAAATCACATGTGATATCAAATATCTTCAAAGAGTAAATGTGGTATTAAACATTAAACCCTCTATGTGTGGAATATCTATAAGATCCTGTTCAGAGAGTATTGGGCTGTGACAAGCTACAGGTAAAAAGGTTGGCTTGGGAGTCCGGAGTCATTGAACTGCCTGTAACCGTATGATTCCTCATGAGAGACTTTACCTGATCTCCGCAAGTTTCACTCTGTTTAGTATAATTGTCTAAATATCATTTAGTAACCAATGTTCCTTCAGACAACTGTCCCTGCTGAGCGCAAGCCTAGAACAAGATATACCACAGAATGACTTTCAGTGCGCGTCCACGATCTGAAATGACAGTGAAATGTGCCTTAACACTCGGGTGTGATTCATTCCCAACAGTCTAAAAGCTCAGAGTCGGTGATCTCACCTGTCATGCAAGATGCATCAGCATCCTCGAAACCGGGGAGCCATGAGAGCAGGTCTGGCGTTTCACTCATGCACACAAGGTTGTCATACACAACAACAAACAATAAGATCACTTTGTTCTATTTCCACAAAAAGGATGCAAACTTCATTTCCCTTTCCTTGGGAAGTGATGCACTGAGCGCCAGGTGCAACTTTCGCAGTCTGGAGTCTGGAACGCGTTAGCGGATGGGTCGTTCCGTGCAGCGGGGTTAGGGGACCTGTCTTCTGCAGCTGGAGCTTTCCTGTCTGCCTGCGCCGTGCACAGAAAGAGGAAGGGCAGCCTCCAGAGCCAGGCTCCGCAGGCCGCCCAGGGGTATTGTTTCTCCCTTTGCAGGGGAAGTTGATGTACCGCTTTTCTCTTCTGTTCCAAACTTAGCTGAAGGATAAGGCAGGGAGCAATGTGGATCATTGTTTTGGCCTCGGATGGTCTGATATCGTCGCTGTACCAGGGACTCTGCTGACTGGCTGCTCATCTCGTCTCGTCTCGTCTCGTCTCGTCTCGTCTCGTCTCATCTCATCTCATCTCATCTCATCTCATCTCATCTCATCGGTTCAGCTACATCTTCCGACAGCTCACAGCAGGGTGCCGCGTGCTTTTTTGAGCAGAACATGTTCCATTGGACATCTAGCCAAAGGGGCTGGAATTATTTCCTGATGAACATCCACCCCAGTGGCCTCTGTTCAATTTATTCCGCCTAACATTTTAAATTACTGCTGGGGCTGAAGTACTCCGAGATCTTCACTAGCCTCTTGTAATATATTTGGTGGCTGTATCTGCCCCCACCCCCAGGAGGAACATTTCTCTCTTTTTTCCATGCTTACAAGTTTGAGATTCCTTCAAAGGATTCCCCTCATTACACACAAAATTCCTTGGTGGTGTTTGAGCCTAGTCTCATTTCCTCAGCGGAGCTGTCATGCGAGCCTTGAGCTATCCACCGTCTTCGTCTTTCAATAAAGACAGACTTTCTGGTGGCTATCACCGCTGACAAGCTGAAGACGATGATCAAAATCTGTAAGATTGACTCTTCTTCTGTTGCTATCATTTGGGACAATATTACTGATAAAATTCAACCTAAGTTGTCACCCAAGGTTTAGTCTCACCTCGTCAGAATATTGCCTATGGTGTTCCCCTAAACTGCATACACCTGGGGCTGATGTTTCCCCCATATGTTATGCAGGCGTCTCTATTCTGTAGCGTGGCCACCTCAAACGCTGTCCACGTTACTGAGCCTAATACCATTCATGAAGTCTCCAGGTATGTTGCTGTTGTTAGAAGGATGGTCCTAATACTTTGCTACTGAAAACTCTCATGCTCTCTTCCAGCTATGTGGTGGTTTTTGGCAGGTTCTGCTTGCATTCATAGTGTGAATTCAACTGGAGATCCACACTCATAGGGGGAAGAAAGTTTAATTCTTACTTCTTTCCTTCCTTGAATATTTCTTCTGAGACTGAGGGAAACGAAGAAGGAAAGTACTTCCCATCTACAGATGAGTGTGGAATGGCGTGGGAAGCTCGTCAAGAATCAGCGCTTGATTGTGATTATAGCCCCAATGTGAATGAGCATATCGGCAACACATCTTAAGGCAGAACAGCTGCAAATAATTAGTATATCCTTCTGCTGGAATAGGAGTTGGGACCAAGGGGATGAAGGACAACTATATTCTACCAGACAGAGTCTAAATCTGGGGAAATGTCATTGTGTGGGAGGTCTCAAATCACCATCGTCCCAGTGGACGGGCAGCCTCGAGCTTCTGAAACCGCTGCAGCATTTCAAAATGTACTGTGGAGCACCCTTGGTCAGGGAGAGAATCATGGAATCACAGAATCACTAAGGTTGGAAAAGACCTCTAAGGTCATCGAGTCCAACCGTCACCCCAACCCCCCCATGCCCACTAAACCATGTCCCCAAGCGCCTCATCTCCACGTCTTTTAAATCCCTCCAGGGATGGGGACTCCACCACTGCCCTGGGCAGCCTGTGCCAAGGCCTGACCACTCTTCCAGTAAATAATTTTTTCCTAATATCCAAAAGAGGACATTAGGAAATGCCTCTCTCTAGGAGAGGCCTAGGTCACTCCACCATTCAATTGCAAAACAACAAATGTTCACAGGACAGCAATGCACAGGAACAGCGTATGCCAAAGAATATCAGTGACGTGGGTCCCTTGCTAAAAGCTATTGAAGACTGAGTTAACAGCCTGAAGAAAAAAAGTCACTAGAGGAAAATGTACAGAAACGGAATAGAAGGGCCTTTCTGGAGAAAAATAATGAAGTTCTTGGGTCTTTGCACAGCTACAGTAATACAGGGGAAAGCCCACAGGGTGTCATCAGAGCATCAAGGAACAGCAAAAAAAAAAAACCAAACCAACCCCCAAACCAAAAAACCTTTATGGAATAAAGTCTTTCTGCACAGCTCTTGTCTTGGGAAGTCTATGCAACATATTTATAGTGGCTGTAGTCACCTTCGTGCTGAAATACTTTAAAATCTACTCCGTAGTAAAAACATTTAGCTCTTTTGCAACTTTTTATAAAAAGTAGATCTCGAAGTACTTTACAAAGATGGTAATAAGCTTTAGCACTGCTTTAGCGACAGGAAAATCAGGATTCAGAGTAGCTTGGTCATCACGACTCAGAGCAGGTCGGGACGAGAGATGAGCTCTCCTGAGAGCCAGGAGTCCCGGTGGTCTCTGTCTCCCCGCTGCCGGTGCCCCCGGGCAGTGTGCGAGGGCAGCAGAACCTCCACCACCACCAAGAGGGCAGGGAGGGACTGGCAGAGGAGCAGTTTTGAGTGAGACAGGTATGAAGCATTTGGTAAACTTTGCTTTGAGCTACCCTTGTGTATCATAACCACACCTCCACGTGTTCCAGAGGTTTCAGAGACAAGTCACTGTCTGGGTGGCTCGTTCTTCACACACAAGAGGAGAGCAAGAAAAAGAGAAACCGGGAGCTGTATAAATTTCCCTGAACACATCCTCCTGTCCGTGGCGTGGGAGACTGAGGGGTGGCCATCTCACTCCCCCCACCCTTCCCAGCACAGATGTCATTTTGATGACCCTGGCTCTAGCACCCTGTTCCACTTCAGAGGGAGAGTCCTAAATTCACATCACTGACCACATGAATGTCGTTGCTCTAAGAGTGAAGCTGGTCTGGAGACCAACACTACTAGAAGCTGCCCTGCAGCCATCCAGTTCCAGCGGTCACTGGCCGTGGAGTAACGCGAGGCATCTCTTGCAGAGTTCTCCACTCCAAACCTCTCGCCATGTCCTGCACCGCAGGGAGCAGCTACGGCTCTGCAATCAATTACCCCTGCCCAGCGGGTCTGGGCCCACTAAAACCATCTTCTAACAGTTTGAAAGCAGAGCTGGATGCTCCTCAGGGAGATGTCATTACTTGTAGGCTGTGCACCTTGCCTTGGTAGCCATCTGCTTCATCCCATCACACTCACCCTCTGTTAGAGACACACAAGCTTCTTGCTGGTTCTTCTGCAGCTCTTTCAAGCCGTGTCTTCAAAGGGATTTCCATCTCCAAGAGAATCTGAGCTCTGGGGGTTATGTCAGGATTTATTTAAGTTATAAGTAGCTACTCTACTTCTGTGGGTCCCTGATCTTTACCACAACAAACTGGCCACCCAAGTGTATACGGCATATGTTACGTCTTTGCTAGTTCAGCTTCTGCCTCTCTTGATCCTTCAGTTTGTACCATGCTTGTGGCCCTTGGGCCCCTCACACTAGTGCTTTTCTACGTTGTACCTGGACACGGCAGTCATGGCGGGGCAACAAGCCTCCATGGGCATTTTTCTTCAAAGGTGGGGTGTGGATGTTTGGCCCCTTTACATTTTTCACTTATGTTCATAATTGAAAATGTAAATATTGGCATATAGAACCATACAAATCCTAGGAATAAATTTTAGATTTATGACAGAAAAAGTTCTGTGAATTGTAGTAAGAAAGGAACCAAAATTGTTATAGTGAATTTACCCTAAATTTTATAGATTTCAGTTAAAAATTATAATCTGGTTTGAACTGTCAGTAGATGGGACATAGCTTTTTAAAACCATGTTCAATATTCTTGTAAAAACTACAGGGTTCTAGTAAATCCTGTGGGACTACAAGGGATGGTTGTTCCAGGGAAGCAGAGAGATCTTCAATCTGAGAGAAGATTCTCCTCGCTGCCAAAGCCACTGAATGTCGTCATCAAAGAAATTGCAGCAGACATTTGTAAAAAGACAAACCAACCCCAAAGAACGAGCAAACAAATCACAGAACAAAACCAAGCTAAGCTGGAAAACATAGACACTCCTGGGTATTTTCTGCATTGCAAATGTTATGAACTTGGATCATCAATATTCATGAAATGCCGTAGCTGAGGGTGCCCAAGCGCGGCACAAACCTGGTGCGTGCTCCCCAGGCGCTCCTGCCCTCCTGCCATCGCCTGTCTGTGGGACAGGAGGGAGAAACAAAGACGGACGAATTGTTCGTGTTCGTTAAGGGGGTCGGTCTCTTCTGCCAAGTAACAGCGATAGGACGAGGGGAAACAGCCTCAAGTTGCGCCAAGGGAGGTTTAGGGTGGACATTAGGAAAAAATTCTTTCCTGCAAGAGTGGTCAGGCCTTGGCACAGGCTGCCCAGGGCAGTGGTGGAGGCCCCATCCCTGGAGGGATTTAAAAGACGTGGAGATGAGGCGCTTGGGGACATGGTTTAGGGGGCATGGGGGGGTTGGGTTGACGGTTGGACTCGATGACCTTAGAGGTCTTTTCCAACCTTAGTGGTTCTATGATTCTATGTTTCTAAGCCAAACCAGCAGCTGCTCTTGTGGCTGACGCTCTGCCACTGGTGTAGGGAAAATCAAACAGCCCCAAGACCGTAACATCATAAACCAGACACTGCAGAATTTGCAAGGACAGAGTATTGTTGGTGACTGGAGCATTTTTTCCTGCCTGAAGTCACCTTCTTGTCCTGTGGGATATAGCGTGTGCATCGTCAAAGCTGGCATTTCAGAATGTTTTTGGCAGTTATACTTGGCATGGAAAAATCCTTTGCCCTTCTCTGCACCTTTGGTGCATGATTTCTGAACTCCTTTGGAGTAAGTAGAGTTCCTGACGGCATGGCTATGCTTCTAATTTGACATTTCCCCCCTTTTGTTCTCTCTGTGCTACCTCGGGACCTTGCTGTCTGATCTGCTCGCAGGCTGCCTTGGGTGGCAGCGGAGAGATAAATCAAACATGGCAAAACCTGACTTTCTCCCTTCCTTATCTCATCCCTCTCCAGTTCTTCCAGCTCTGCCCAGCGTTCGGCTGTCCTCCCAGACATCCGCAGCCTTGCGGTAATTTCAAATCACAGAATCACAGAAAATAGGGTTGGATGAACTGGTCAGGGGATCCTTTGCCTTCCAGCACGGTGTGATTAACCACCTCATAAACAGTTATTGACAGCTCTCACTCTAATCTGCTCTTAAAAACCTCCAGTGGAAGCGATTCTGCTCCATACATGTGTAAGCTGTTCTAGTGCTGTGTTATCCTTGGGGGCTTACAACAGTTTTCCTAATTTCCGACCTAAATCTTTCTTGCTGTGTTTTAAGACCAGAAATTCTTGTCCTGTCTCCTTTTGGTAGCTGAAACAGGATAATCTCTTCCTTTTGCAGCGGTCTTCTTCAGTATGTGCAGATCATGATTCCCTCTCTCCACAGTCTTCTAGCCCTAGGTGGAAACCACCCTCTTTCTTTCAATCTTTCATGTTTTCACATCATTCCCATTGATTTCTTGCAAAATCTTTCCAAATGGTCCCGTTCTTGGTTGAAAAGCAGTGCCCGGCATGGCTCAGCCTTGGAAATGCTGGGCTGAAGGAGAACAAATCACATTTCTGTCTCTGCCTCCCTACAACCTCCTTCTTTTGGAAAAATCTGCCATCGTTAACTCCACTTCAGCCTCACATCAGTGTGCGTGTCAAAGAGTTTCACCAAAATCTCTCCATATATCATAGTCCATGCCTCCTCCATAGCTGCGAGGCCTCTTACGCTTAGCAGAAACCTGGGTTGGTTTGATGTGATTTGCTTTGGGGCAAACCACGTTGGCTGTTACTTTCCCCCCTGTTCTCCTGTCGATACTTACAGAAGGATTTTGTTGACCCATTCAGTGTCTGTTCAGGAGTTGAAGTTAGGTTGAGTATATAATTCCCTGAGTCCTCCTTTCCCCCGTTTTAAAGATATTCTTTACGTTTGTCCTGTTCCTGTTTGGACACTTTGCCCGTTCTTTACGAGTTCTCAAAACGCCTCACTTGCAGCTCCGAGGTTGCTTTACCAACCTCCCTGCGTAGTCAGTATGAATTAAATGAAACCTGGCCAATTTGGAAACATCCAGCATGTGTAAGAAGTCCTTAACCTACCGTTTTCTTATGTTAGCCTGAGTCCTCAGCCCTTTTTTGCTGACATAATGTGTAGATGAGGCGCTTGGGGACATGGTTAAGTGGGCATGGGGGGGTTGGGTTGACGGTTGGACTTGATGATCTTAGAGGTCTTTTCCAACCTTAATGATTCTCTGATTCTATGATTCTATAATTTCTTGCTAGCCATCTGATCGCAGCTGACCTTTTAAATGAAGACTGAAGCAAAAAAAATGGTTGCATGCTTAGTTTTTTCCTCTGATATTATCATTCATTCCCCGGTGCATAGAGAAGAATCCTTCTTTCATTTTTCTCTTACTACTAATGCCCCTACGGATTGCCTTCTTGTTCCCTCTCATAGAATCATAGAATCACAGAATCACTAAGGTTGGAAAAGATCTCTAAGATCATCGAGTCCAACCGTCACCCCAACCCCCCCAGGCCCACTAAACCATGTCCCCAAGCGCCTCATCTCCACGTCTTTTAAATCCCTCCAGGGATGGGGACTCCACCACTGCCCTGGGCAGCCTGTGCCAAGGCCTCACCACTCTTGCAGGAAAGAAATTTCTCCTCATGTCCCACCTAAACCTCCCCTGGCACAACTTGAGGCCGTTTCCTCTCGTCCCATCGCTGTTACTTGGGAGAAGAGACCGACCCCCCCTCGCTCCAACCTCCCTTCAGGCAGTTGCAGAGCGCGATGCGGTCTCCCCTCAGCCTCCTCTTCTCCAGGCTGAACACCCCCAGTTCCCTCAGCCGCTCCTTTTCCTTACCATCGCGTGTCTTGTCCCTTTGTCCAGGTCCTCGCCCCTGTGCCCACGGGCTCGCAGGCTGCCCGTGGGACGAGCGTTCGGAGCAGCTCAGAAGGGAAGGCTGGTGTTGAAACACGCTGGGGAGCAGCGGGAGCCGTGACGGCGGCCGTAGCGATGCCCAGCGTCAGCTGCCCGCGCTGCTGGAGTGCCGGGACAGGCCAGACTGCCGAGGACAATCTCGAAGTGTGGGAATTCAGAGTCTTTGCAGTGTTTTCTTAGGAAGAGCTGCTTTAATGCCTAAGACATGGGAATGTCCCCATTTTCCAATGGCATGGGAAAAATGCAGCGGCACCTGGGAGGAGAGATGACCGGCCCCTTCCCTGCTCACTATTGCTGCTCCTGCTCCACTGCTTCAGCTACCAAAAATCCCGTTTGCATCAGTGGGATTCACTTTGCATCACTTGAACGTCTGTGGGTCCTTCCTTGCTCTCCCTGTAAGCGTCCCCGTTAACTTCACTCCTCTCACTTCGCTTTTACCCCCAGGCTCTTCTCCCCCTCCTCTGCCAGAACCACCCTCCCCAGGAGCGTGACCCGTGGGTGCTCCCGGCCAGCCCCCCCTTTGCCACCCTCCCGTGCTGCACCCAACGCAGGCTGCAGACCTCGCCGAATCGGTGCCGACGAACCAGACTGTGCCGGGGCCCCTTCCTGGCACCAGCGACGCTAAGCGGGAAGGAACTAGGTGAGCACGTAAAATGAGATCCCCCCAAAATCAACGTAACCACTTTACATAGGCCTCCCCACACTCTTGCAGCTCATACGACGACTTTTACACAGAGAGCTCTCTATAAAAACCAGCTTTTGCTGCTTAGACCTTGTCTTAGAATCACNAATCCTTGTCGCTAAAGACACACGGCCCGTGAGGTCCCCGCGAGCAGGGCACGCGATGCGGAGCTGCGCTTAGGTTAACGCATCCGCTGCGGCACCGCGGTGCCAGCGGGTTCGGGCCGGCGCTGCGGGTGAAGGAGGCTGCAGACGCCCTTTGCGATGATGCTCAATCCTTTATTGGTCTCATTGCCAGTTTTCTGAAGGGTGCTGGCGCTTTCTGGTCGTTCCCAGCACTGGGTCAAAGCTACGTTACAGCACGTGGAAGAGGTGTCCATCCAAAGCCAGAGGGGGTGTGAGATTAATGACCTCTCTCCATACAGTATGTATAATATATATATATTTATAATATGTCCTGTATATTCATATGTATAGAGTGACAAGGATGGGCCACCATACAGTAAACTTTTGATTTCTAGATAAATCACCAGAGCAACAGGCACAAAAATTTGGTCCTAATCAAGGCCCTCACCTTGTCAGTCAATCCGAAACGGACCCGAACCCACCCCCCCGCGACAAAAAAAAAGTCCAAACCTGAAACCCAAAATAACCAAACAATTAAACGACAAAAAAAAGCCCCAGCCCAGCCCCGTCCCCCCTCTGGGATTTGCCCCCTGTACAGTCACTCACATTGACGGTAAATAGATCCCTTGGCTACACGCGCGCGCGCGCCCACACACACCTACACACACTCATATGTAAATACACACGCACCAACATACGAAGACCAAAGAACATTACAAATATACATCTGAGGTTGCTGCAGCGATGCCGAGGGGCTGCGGAGCCGCCCGAGGCAGAGGGAAAACGCCGCCGCGAGCTCGCCCGGTCTCAGCTCGGATCACCGGCATCGGCTTCCACCCTTCCTCGGGGGTTTGTGCTGAGGAGGTTGGGAGGCCGTCGGCAGCGGTGGAGAGAGACGGAGCGAGTGCGCGGGCGATTGCCAGACCCAGGCGCGCGATAGATGCGGCACAAGCGGCACGTGGATGTTGAAAGCGGCTCAGCCCGTCCCCGGCGCCGGGTGCTGGCACGGCCGTCCTGGGCTCTGCTGGAGGGGCTTCCCCGGGGGTCCCACCGCGACCACCGTCCTGTGGGACCTGGACCTGGCCGTGACACAGGTGAGGACCAATGCGTGCCGTGGGAGACCGGTGTGGCACATCCACCCTTTGATATGATGCTCCGTGGCCGGGGGAATGAGAGGACACCATCAACTCTTGAGCTTTGTTTCCCACTGGGAGGAGAACGGAGGTAAAAGAGACTGTCACTGGTTCACCGCCTCGGGGCTCCACGAGCTGCTGATGCGACTGAAGATGAACTTGGGGCAATTAGAAAACAAAGAAGGGAGGAAAATGTACTCCTGCAGGCCACGCTGCAGACAGCTTCTCCCCGTTCTGAGGTCTGCGCTCCCTGACCCTGACTCCCAGACGCTGTCCTGAAAACTAAATAAAGAACCAGGTCTCATCCACCCGGTCTCATGGGGCCAGAGCCAGCTCGCTCCGGGGCAGCCCCTGGCTGCTGGCGGTACCCCGGACAGAAGGACCTCACCCCAAGCCGTGGAAGGGACCCACCTCCCACTCCTAAAACGCCCCTCCTGCGCCCTCCTCCCCGGGCTGAGCACGGACCAGACCTGGCTGCTGCTCGAAGGGAGTGAGCTCAGTCCCGGCAGCAACCTACAACTTCCAAAATAGCCTACAAGCCCGCTGCGGGGTGGGGGAGAAGGGGACAAGGGTTTCAGAGAGGCGGAAGGCGTTACGGGGCGCAGGAGGGGAAGGGGAGGTGGTGGCAGAGGGCAGCGATCACGAAGGTGAGGCAGGACAATGTTCCAGGGGATGGGGAGAAGAGCAGGGGATGTGTCAGGAGATGGGGGGGGTGTCTGTGGATGCCCCAGCCTGGGCACGAGGAGCACGGTGATGGGATGACAACTCCTGTTGGGTGGGACTCGCTCTGCTCTGAAGCAGACACAGCTGGTGTTTCTACTCCTGATGCTCCTGCTCCGTGTCTGTGCCTCCTTCCCTCTCCCTCCCTCACCCGGCTGCTGGGTGCAGGAGTCATCGAGGTGAGCGGCAGCGGAAGAAATTCTCTTCGTCGGCAGAAGACGCCAGAAAGTCTCTACCTGCAATCTTCTCGGATCTGCCTTCCCAGGGACCGGCCTCAGCACACGTCCCTCTGAAGACCCGTATCCTCCCATGCGAACCAGGGGGTCGCTCCCTCCTCCATTAGGATCTTCCCAAACAAACGGATCTCCCCCACCTCCGCGCATCCAGAAGCCATCCCAGGGAAACCACGGCTGCGGCCAGGAAGGGTCTTCAACAAGAACCCCCCTTCCCCCAGTTGAACTGCTGGAAGCTGAATCGCTCAGGAGCACCGGGCGATGCCCTGGCACCGACGCGCGCCGCGGCCTGGGATGAATTTCAGCTCACCAGCGCGGCCGCGTGGCTTGCCCCCTCTTATCCGTTACCCGTTTCACCTCCATCCCTCCACGACCCACGCAATCACCAGGAAATTTCTCCCGACGACGAGGTGAGCTCCACGTGGTATTACCCAGCTGGAGGAGAGCGATGTTGACGTCACTCCTCCAGGCATCTCCATCTTCTCCTGCATTTCTTCATTGCCTTTAGTTGCCGGGATGGTGGACACCCTCACCTCTGGGTTCACTTCGGCAGCGTTGCTCCCCAGCCTGCGTCTTTGGGACAGCTGGGTGGAGGGGGACGGAGATTTCCATCTCCTGTTCGTGCTGTAAGGAGTTCAAACACCCCCTGAGTCAGGGACGGGAGCAAGCTGGCTGTCAGGCAACGGGAGAGGACAGGGCCAGCCGTCTCCGGAGCGTGGCACCGCTGAACGACGTCCCGGCCGCACCGGCACTGCCTTGGTTTGGTTATGCCAGGAGTCAGCGAGATGTCACTGCTGCCACCGGCGTTTTTGTGGGCTGGAGAGTCCCTCCGGGCCTCTGACAAGCCCAGCGCGAGGTGCTGCCGCCATGAAGTCTCCAAATCCTTGTAGAAATCGCCAAATTCCCTGGGATCCAGCACAGCAAACGCAGCACCAGAGTCCAGGGCTGCCTCGCCTTCTGCCAAAGCCACCAGAGAGGGGCACGTGCCCTCTCCTGCCCGCTCCGCGGGGCACGACGGCGAGCAGTGCCCCCCCGGCGTCCCCCTGCCCCGGCGCTGCGCGGGGGCTGCGGCGGCGGCGTGGGGAGGGGCGGGAGCCGAGCGTACCCCAGGAGCGGTCGGTGCGGCGCCCGCTGCCGGCCTTGGATGTCCTGCAGTCCCAACGCGCCTCCTGACTCGGCGCATCAACCACTCCATAAATAAATACGTTAAATAAATAAAGTGACAGATCCAGATCGGGGGGAGGGGAGGGGCAGAAGGAAGGAGAGGGCAGCTCCCCTCGCCCCGGGGGCTGTTTGTGAGCGTCTCACACCAACACACGCGCACACGAAGTAGCTGAAGACAAAGACGAACTGGGACCGGTGGAGATGCTGCCGGCTGGGGCCCCTTCCTCGGCCGTCGGCGGGGCAGAGTCCTCGCTGCGAGGCGGTGCGGGGGACGGGGGGTCCGGGACGTCACTCCTGAGCTGGCATCGCGGCAGCGCGCGGGGAGCTGGAGGTGAGGGAGACATGCGTGGTTGAGGATGGCAGTGACCGCGGCGTCTGGCACCTGGGTGGGGAGACGAACAGAGAAAACCTGGTTTCCTTCTCCTTCCCCTTCCCCTGCCGCCCGCTCTCCCTGAAATCCAGCCTTTTTCTCAGCCATTTGCTACGCAGGCAGCACCAAAGGACACCCAGTGTTGGGCAGGACGATACCTGTGTCCTACCACCTGGGATACGAGCGTATCATCGAATCACGGAATGGTTTGGGTGGGAAGGGACCTCTAAAGCCCATCCAGTCCAACCCCCACGGGCAGGGACATCTTCAACCAGATCAGGGTGCTCAGAGCCCCGTCCAACCTGACCTGGAATGTTCCAGGGATGGGGCATCCACCACCTCTCTGGGCAACCTCTGCCAGGGTTTCACCACCCTCATGTAAACAATTTCTTCCTTCTATCTAGTCTGAATCTCCCCACTTTTAGTTTAGAATCATTCCCCCTTGTCCTGTCGCAACAGGCCCTGCTAAGAAGTCTGTCCCCGTCTTTCTGATAATCCCCTTTAAGTACTGAAAGGCGCAATAAGGTCTCCGCGGAGCCATCTCTTCTCCAGGCTGCACAACACCCATCTCTCAGCCTGTCCTCATGGCAGAGCTGTTCCACCCCCTGATCATTTTGGTGGCCTCCTCTGGCCCCGCTCCAGCAGGTCCATGTCTGTCCTGTGCTGAGATGTATATGATGATATATGACATCATCACACTGTTTTTAATACTTATCCAACAACCGTTACCAAAGCAATGATGTCAGCCGTATTTTAAAATCTGATCACACCCCAACAATTCGCGGCCAGTTTCAACCCCAAAAGGGCCGGGGGGGCTTGCAGCTCCGCCGCGACTCCTCCGCCTGCCCCCCGCCCCCGCGCTGCCCCGCACGGAGCATCCCGGCCGCGCCGCGGCCCCCGCGCCCGCCGGCGCTCACCAGGAGCGGGACTTCCTCAGCCGGGAGGCCGCCGGCCGCTCCAGGAGGCTGTCGAGGTGCATCAGCCTCTCCAGGTGGAGAGCCCGGGGGTCCTGCTCTGCCGGGTCCCTGCTCCGCTCAAACTCGAAGATGGCCGGCGGGGAGAGGTCCAGCTCCAAGAACATGATGTTCTCAGCCTGCAGCGGGAGAGGGCAAAGAGAAAACCAACACGAGGAGTCACCCTGTGGCAAAACACGGCACCAGCTCCGGCAGGTCCACGCTGCCGAGAGCTGACGGGCATGCCAGGGAGCAGGACCCTCCTCGGGCTGCCACACCACAGGGCAAGCTCCAAACTGGAGCCCAGGCTCCCTGCTCTGCTCAGGCTCTTCTGGTCTTTCCCGGGGCTGAGTCCAGCAGGCAAGGCTGAATGGCCCCGTCCTTTCAAGCGGCAGGAGCTGCCAGAGCCAGTGAGCCAGCAGCGCCAGGGCCAGCTGACAGCACGGCCACCGATCCTGCCAAGTGCGAGGATAAAGCTGGGAGCTTGAACTGATGTATCTCAGATCATTGTGAGCGTGTTTGCTCCATCTTCTCTCCGACTGTTCATCCATCCAACCACTCAACCACCCAGCCATCCATCCATCCATCCATCCATCCATCCATCCATCCATCCATCCATCCATCCAACCACCCATCCATTCAATCACCCATCCAACCACCCATCCACACATCCATCCATCCATGCAACCACCCATCTATCCATCCATCCATCTATCCATTTATCCATCCATCCACCCACCCAACCATCCATCCAACCACCCACCCACCCATCCATTCATCCAACCACCCATCCATCCATCCAACCACCCACCCACACATCCGTCCATCCATCCACACATCCGTCCATCCATCCATCCATCCACCCATCCATCCACCCATCCACACATCCATCCAACCACCCATCCAACCACCCATCCACACATCCATCCAACCACCCATCTATCCATCCATCCAACCACCCATCCAACCACTCACCCATCCATCCATCCACCCACTCACCCACCCATCCCATTTGTCCATCCCATTTATCCAATGACTCCTTGTCCCCCGGCACACACCAGTGCCCTCTCGCTTACCCGGTACCGAGGGTGAGATCCCATGGCCATGGCCACGCGGGCGTACTGGCTGATGGGTCTCTTGTACCCCACCGCAGAGGTAGGCCGCTTCTTCATTTGGTTGCTGTTCCTGAAAAACAAATTAAGAGAGGAACGTTTATTAGAGAGCAAGAATTCCTACTAAAAACGCATCCAAACAGGGACGCACGGAGCTCGTCTGCAGGGAGTGAAGGGCGGCCCTTCCTGGTGGGGCTTGGCTTGGAGGGGATCTCCACCTGTAGGCACCCGCAAGCAGCCCGGGGTCCCTGCTGTCCCCCCCCAGCCTGGGGGACATCCCTGCCCTGCAGGGCCCGGGGCCCGGGACATACCCTCCGGTGGGCACCAGCGGCTGGAACTTCCACTGGTCCTCCTCGCCGTCGAAGTACAGGCGGTTCATGATCTTGTTCTTCTCTTCTGGTGGGATGAAGTTCTCGATGATCAAGTACCTGCTCAAGCGACCGGCCAAGAGAGAGATGGCGCGGGAGCGAGGGGGTGGGAAGGAGCAGCGGAGGAAGGAGTTAATCATAGAATCATAGAATCATAGAAGCACTCAGGTTGGAAAAGACCTCTAAGGTCATCGAGTCCAACCGTCAACCCAACCCCCCCATGGCCACTAAACCATGTCCCCAAGCGCCTCATCTACACCGGCAAGTACAGAGAACAGGTCGGAAAGGGAGAGGGACGGGATGTCAGGGAAATGGGAAAACATCCAGGAGACGGAAACACGATGGAAATGGAGAGGTTGAAGCAGGAGACCCGGCCGACAGAGAGGCGAGAGGGGCAGAGAGGGAGGGCAGAAGAAGAGGGTCACCAGCGAGGAGCGAGGACACTCGGGCAGCTCCGCCCGCGTCCCCCCGGCCCCTCCGGCCCCGGCCGCTCCCCCCTGCCCGACCAGAAAATAAAGGAAACCTCAGTGATGCAAAATGGACCCCAAAGGGAATCTTTTTTCCCACATTTTTGGGGGCAAATTGAGCAGCTGCAGAAAATTGTTTCGAGTCGCTGAGTCGCTCCATTGAGTTGGTGGCTTTTAAAAAGTTCATGTTCGAAGGGACAGGCAGCAAAATCTGAGATGAAATTTTTGTTCTAGCAAAAACTATTTTACCTGGAGAATGCTGAAGTACTTATATGCGTCTGGGTGCGGTTTTTTAAAGGTTATTGCTTGAAGAGAGACCAAACCCACGGAAGGCGGGGGGCC
>VZTQ01001674.1:0-15239 GCA_013400755.1 Pelecanoides urinatrix
AGTGATTCTATAATTCTATGATATGACAGCCACTGATGTATTTCTTACAACCAGAGAGAAAACAGGACTTTGCTTGATTCTCTGCAGTTTCTGCACATCAAGTTTCATCTGAAGACAGAGGGTACTGCAGCATGTCCAGGATCAAGCTACTTGGTATCAAATGCTGTGTCAAGTTTTTTGACATCACCTCTACATTGAGTCTGCAGTGGCACATGGAGATACTTGAATTAGCTCCAATAAAGGCAGTAATCTAATGAGTAACTTCATGTAAGTTAATTTACCTTGGTTCCTGCGTATTAGGTAGATTTAGTGGCTGAGGGTATAGTCTTTTATTTTATTATTATTTTCTCTTCTCTGACAGTTTTGATCATTCCTAAGCATGGACAGAAACACCAGCCTAGCTCTATACACTATAAACAAAGCTCTTGTCATTCAGTAAAAAAAAAAAAAGGGTTTTTTTTTCCTATGAAAAATGTAATTGGGTGAAATACTGGAGCCTGCTGAAGAGAGTAACCAAATTTTTCTTGACAGCAGTGAGGGAAGGATTTTAGTCACTGTCTTTTGATTCTTCTTTATAACAGACTAGCTCATTATTAGACCTGTTACCAAACATGTTCACAGAAGACCTATGGTGACCTGACAGTCTTTGGAACCATATAAATCCCTGATGTTTTTCAAATCCAGAACTAAAAGCATTTTCCACTAAATCTCAATAACATGGTAATATTAGAAAGTGATACTCTCTACAGATAGAATCTTCTGAGGCAAAAGGACCTTTCAGAAAGTTAAGGATATCTGCTTTATAGGTAGCCCTTTATTTTTTGCAGAAATATTCAGAAAGACAAAGTTGTACAGGAAAGTAAAAAAGATCCAACAAACCAACTTTCCAGAAATCCCCCACATAAATCACTCCTTAATGAGTTCAAAGGCAACATTTCTCACTTTGCTGAAGCTTTAAAATATACCCATACTTGTTCCCATATTCCCTGCACACTCAATACTCCAAGGTTCAGAGCTGTGGCAATGACAACAAAAAAATAGCAGAAGGCCTTTATATATGGTTTTCTGACATGAAGCAAATGCAATTCGATGCTGACAAATGCATGGTGTAGGAGCTTGGTTGCCAATAGAATAACAAATAGAAAATGAATTAAGTGTACCAGACGGAGAAGACTGAAAGTCATCTTAGCATGTATAGACATGCTGGCTTTGCAAACCCTTTGCCCTCCTCTTTCCGTGTCTAGTGTCAATCTTTTTTATTATTTGGCTTTGTCCTCTTAAAAATCCTTTGACTTTATTTGTTTGTTTCTTTCTTTCTTTCTTCAATGTGCCCTTTCCCTTTCATTGAATAGGTGACCACAGGTTACATAATATATAGTCTGTCTCAGAGGCTGGTATAACCTGCCATAGTATGTTTGATAACCCACACATCACTGAAATTGAATATATTTTTAATGCAGTTTTACTCTAAAGGCTGGATTTAAAGATGGTCTTAGAGTATTCTGTGCGTCTGTTTCTTACAGTGATACAATACAGAATGTGGTCAATTTACAAATAACAATATAAATGAATTTCTTTCAAATTGATCCTGTATTCTCAAAGCTAAGCTGTTTTAATTCCTGCTCATGCATTATGACAAGCTTTACATTTCCTTAAGCCACGTCATCTCCTGTGTGGCATTTCTGCTTTTGCAATCTGTATTCAGACATAATTCAACATAGAACTATCATATCTGCTCAATAAGGTCTATAAAAAGTTTTATACATAGTTCTGAGCTTTTTTCATTTTAAATAACTGTAAAATGATGAAAAATTATATGTAAAAAAAGAAATTTTAAAAGATGCACACCTCTCTGATGACTATACTACAGTCTAGTGAACTCTGAGTTGTATAAAATTGTGTTTCAAATAATGCTATCCTTACATGAAATATTGGCCTTAATAGAGATATTGCAACCAAATATACCACCATATTAGGATATCCAGTTTTTCACAGTGAATCAGTGAATCATGAGAATGTTTTGGCTGATATACATTTTTAAGAGGTAAGGTTTGCCTTTCTAATATGTAGTTTATCTGCAAATAATTTTCATGCCTGCAGATACTAAGAGCAGCCAAATAATAATTCTTTAATTAATCTGCAAATAATCCTTCCTTAATTAAAATTATTTATCAAACTCTGTTTTGTAAAGGTGAACTATCATCTTGTATAGTGCTTCTTTTTTTGTTGTTCTCCCTCAGCATATGAGCTTTTTTTTTTTTTCCCCTGAAAAGAATTCCACCCATCCAACTGTGTTTTAAAAATAGAAAAAACCACAGGTGGTTTATTTTTACAGTATATACATAGGGTATTTTAATATAGATCCAGAGTGGGTTTTGCATAAAAACGAGAAAGTGGGGTTTTTTTCTTTAATTCCATGCATTAGTCTCCAAGTGTGAAACTGTAACATTAATAGCATTTTTGAACCATCATAATGATATGCCATTTGATAATAATGAACTATGTCAGATTTAATGTATATATAATTAATACTTAGACGATACTAATAGCACATCATGTCTGTAAATAGGGAGAATGTTTTGGAAGTGAAAAGCCATTTCAGCAGGAAAGTGGTAAGTTTAGCAGAGAAGTTCAAGATACCAAAACCTGATAGGTCATTATATTTAGCTGGAAGCCTGATGAATTTGTTAATTTATTTTGAAAGTATATTAAAGCAGAGAAGTTTTTGTGGTTTTGTAATGTTTTCACTTTGTTTTCCTCTCAATTTCATGTATAATTACAAAATTAAGATTTTCTTTGAAATAGAATGTGCCAAAAGAATCCAATGTTTCTTACTTTAAGTTCTGACTTTACTTCTTACAATTAAACTATTGCAATCCTCTATCGGTATATATATAAAATACACCACCAAAAACTGCATTGCACTTGTGTAAACCAATCTAGGACTAGTTTGGTTTAGGCTTTAAATGCTGAGTTTTCTATGGGAACAGCAAATGCATTTGGGGAAAATTTTATAGCAAAACTAACTTTTGCAGAAAACAATTCTAACAAAGACAAAGTTGAAGCTTCTCTCATATCACATCTTGATTGGTTAAAGTAGAAGTGGCACATAGACAAGAAAAAACTTAAAATATATTTATTATAGTATGCTTGATGTGACATATAAAACCTGGTCATGAGAAAAAATAATTATAAATTCTATTTTTGCTAAGAAGAATGACATGGGAAATAATAAATCTTTCTCAAACTGATCCCAAGATATGATGTACAGAAATAACACAGGCAAATGCAAAGTTATTTTTTAAAAAATCCCAAACAAACAAAACAAAAACTAATGTAGTATATAGATAGGCAAATGGATATCTGAATTCTGGAAGGTTAGCATTGCATTTACCTACAGTGACTGTATCTTAATTTCTGCATGCACGTTTTCATTTTTAATGAAAAAATAGAATTCTATATATATATCAGTCTAAAAATCATAACAATACTCAGTTTCTTTAATATTTGAAAATAATTTACTTTAATAATAATTAAATAATATTTAAACCTATAGTCAAACCCAAACCTAGGCATTATTACTGATATTCAGAAAAGGCTAAACAATAGCTGAAAATGTCACACTGTAAAACATCACATACACCTTGAAAAAACAGCTACTTTGACAATTCAGTTTTACAAAAAAGAAAAAGTAGTCAAGAATTTCAGTAATTAAAATAAAAAAGAAGTTGATTCTTGAAACTGACGGGATTTTTTTTAATTGTTGCTCTTTCATTACCTATAACTAAAGGTAGCATTTTGATTGCCCAATAAATTAAAAGCTTCAAAGCTCTTATTTTGAAGATTTTTTTCTGACGCTGGATGAAAATCACATCTGAACCTGACATTTCCCATGAAACTGGTATTTCAGATTTTGTCAAGCTTTTAACATTACAGTCATCAAATTTAATGTCATTTGTGACACTCGCATAAGAGTGACACTAAGTAAACACTGAATAGTGACAAATAGCATACTTCATTAAGAAAGGTGTTGTGTTAGTCTGGAGAGATGGAAAACTTTCACTTCCATGAATGAGTTCCTTGTTTACTTTTTGCAGTAGTTCATCTCCTATAAAGAGACTTGATAGATCTCATTTCAATGTCTACCCAATGAATTTTTTTATCTTTTTCTTTTAAATTTCAAATAATCTTATTTTCAGAGTTGGGTTGTATACTTATATTTTATGGTTCATATTTATAGAACATGAAATAGCTACTTTATGACCACCTGTAAACTAAATGACATAGCTTTGGTTTCTTAAAACTTATGGCATGCTCTTCAGGAATTTTACATGTCTAGTTCTCCAGGCCTTGGAATCACTCTCATGTCATCCACTTTTTCAACATCATTTCTGAAGAATGGAAATCTAAATTAGGGTTATTATTCCTGTAACAATCTGATTTATCAAGGGAATACCACTTGCCTGTTGCTACTCAATACCATTTGTACGCATCGTAATCAATATTTGCGTTAGCTTTTTTTTTCTCCTGTGATTGTGTGAAATTGAGAAATCCTCTCCAAGCTGCATTATTCTAAGATTTTACCTTCTTCTTGGCCACTAAAAACGTACTGAATATCTTTGGCACAACTCAGACCCATATGTGATCCCACTACTCAGAGAAGAGCTCTGATTTTTTTACCTGATGTGACGCTTAGTACAAAGTGGACTTCTCATGCATGGTGTGGCGTTGGGCTTGGCACTGGCATTGCCCTAACAATTTCCCCTATTTGTCCATCCACTTGCTGCCGTTTCTGCTTAGCAATAGAGAAAGATAGAAGGACTCAACTGAGGTGACCCTTGCTGAAGAGCTAGCTGGAATGGATCCTACTGTCCCCACCGTAAGAACTACCCCTGCCACTAGTATTTCCTAGATGATGATTCGCCATCTTCAACTAGTTTCTGAGCTGTACCTCTTAACTGCTTTTTACACTTTTCTGTGGGCATCAAACCAATTCTGATATTTAAACAAATTAAACAAACAACTTAAAATCGAAAGCATAATGCTTAGGTTTACATGCACTAACATGCGTTAAGTATGATTATATATGTATACTGGGTAAGAGCTGGGTTATACAAAACCATGTGATTGACATTCATGATGAAACTACTCATTAATTTTTTGTACAGTGCATTCCATATAATTTGTTTTTTTCCCTATGATTAGCATCAAAGTAACTGACTTGAAATTGATAGATATATCGTTTCTCTCCCACCCTTTTGAAATACTGTCTGACATTAACTTCCTACCCTTTCAGTTTCCTCAGTTTTCTAAGAATTCATGGTAATAAACATGAATGACAGACGTTTCTCCTTGGCTGAGGTTTTAATACCATTGGATGCAAATTATTCACAGATTTTGAAATGTACACTTAGCACCTGTCAGGGAGCTGCACTTCAACTTCATCCTCATCCTAATCCTCATCTTCAGCTGCTGGTGCCTAAGGTCCGCTCTGATGTGGTACAAATGAGAAGTCCATCGGGGGCCTCCCCTCCACCCCGCTTTTTTCAGGAGCTGTGTTTCAGCTGGGACTTTTGTCCTTAGTCCTTGCCTGAAAGACTTTGCAGCTACACCTGTGTCAGGGCATGTACGTGACAAAACAACTTGTACTTTCAGTTTTAACTCCGTCTCAAATGCATCTGAAGACTGCAATTTGTGGAAGCCAAAGACAATTTTTCTCAGCCTTGTGGAGACGCAATTCAGAACTCAAAAGGAAAAGGCAATCAACTTGAAATTGGTGTGACTTTGTCAGCACAGATAGCAAGGGGAACCAAAACCTCTATCAAGCCATTACAAGTGCACAATGATGTTTAATTTTTATTTTATTTATTTAATTTTTATTTGTATTAATGTGTTTCTGACTGAGAATCTTATATTTTATTCAAATGATTTCAGATTCTAGCTGTAATTTTTAAACCTACCATTCAACTTAGCTAGCAGATAACCTGCACCACGCTCTACTAGAAGTAAGTAGAACCTTTCCTTTGGTTTCCTGGAAAGAATATGCCATTATTTATGGTGTAAATAATATGCTATATTTACCATATTAATGATCAGAGCTCACTTTTTTTTTTAATTTTTTTTTTTGGTAAGGTCGTACAATACTACTTTTTTCCAGCTTTCTTATTATACATATCTATAAGTAGGCTTGAATGAAATCTTTAGAGCTGATCAGCCTTCAGCTTTCTGCAAGTTAATTATAATGATGCCAGATAGAAATCTGAGCTACTTCTACTATTTTATCAACAGGCAAATGCTGTTTACTGAGTCTAACTGCAAGATGATTTTAAAAGAAAAGGAAAAAAAACCAACACGACAGCTGTTTATCAGCATATTTCCATTTTCCCCATTTTTGTTCCTATTTATTTTCAATCTAGTTTGAATCCAGAATGGCAAATCTGTAGATGTTGTTGCAAGCAAAGTGCAGAGCAACATTCAGTGAGATAAGTAGTCCTCCTTAGGTGGTGTCAGAAAAACACTTTTCATTCCCCTGGTTGCAAGACAAATTGAGTCCAGGTCTCCACTCCAGCCTCACTATCACCTTTCCTTATCCCCTATTTCCCTACAACTGAATAGACACATTAAGTGCATTGATAAGGTCTGGTCTCAGAAATAAGATTAAAACAAAATGTACAGAAAACTCAATTCTATGTCTTTGTGAGATATACAATGAATATTCTTGGGCTATCCCCATTGTGAACCAAAATATATACAGAAAACAGGTGGAAAGAGGAAAAAAAAATCAATTCAAGGAAAACAGGGGAAAAAATATCAAGTTTTATCTAACTCAAATACTTTGAAGCTTGGAACTCAAACAGATTGAATATCTGACACTGATCATTAAGGGAACCACTCTGTGTGTTTTTGTTGTTTTGAAGAACTCTTTCCTAAATATGCTGGAAATTGATATCAACTTACAAACCAGATTTACAGAAGAGAACCTGATCTTACTTGTCATGATACTTAAAGATTTGAACCAGTTCTTATGTTGTCTACCTGTGGACTTGCAGAAAATTTGTACTAAATCATCGAGTTGATAAAGAATTCTTGCATTCTGGAACACCAAAAAAAAACCCAAAACCATTGTTAAATGTCATTAAAGTACTAAGGATTATTGGTATCCTGTGCTATTCAGGATGAATTTTTTGCATTTTGAATCATTATCTGTCATAGTCAATGTAAGTCTTCTGTTGAATTCAAATAACTTTGGTATCCTGCCAAAATCTAGGTGAAACTGAAATTAAAGGCTTGAGCTAATGGAGTATCCATTTTGAATAAATAATGTTAACATATGTATTTTAGAACTTAAAGTGCCTCACGTGCCACTGAGTAACCCTTAATTTTAATAATTCTTTTGTTATAGTAAGAAATTCAAGTGATGCTATGGTGCTTGTAAACATTACCTAATGAAAATCAATTCAACACAGCAATACATGACAATAAAATGCTTTGAACTTCAATTGAATTAGTTCATTCAGAGACCTTTGAAAGGTTAGGTTATATTAGGAGATTGAAGTTGAATGACAATGCATGAATAAAAACACTGGTTCTGAAAAAGAAAAAAAAGACAGGCTCTCTGAAAGTATTGATTAGCTTAACTCTATGAGGGGCCATGTAGCTATGGAAAATTACACTTACCTACAGCTTGGTGCAGTCTTTATGATTCCCTATATTTAAATGACATTAAATAGCTGCCAAATTGGAACACTAACTACAAAAGTCATTTTTAGGGGTGTATGTTGTGGTGGTGAGTTGCAGTAACTAGATTGGCCTTATATCAGAAGGGAACAGCAAAAAGGATTTCCTGGCAAAGTACATGATAATCCAATTGAAAGTTAAAAGAATCTCAGAAAGTATGTTGTTTTTTTTTTAATATCTCAGCATACTTCTGATGTGGTGTTTAATTTCACAGACATATGAATTCTTTTAAGTGGTGAGTTTACTTAATACTGAAAAGTATCCTCTACGTCACAGAATCCTAGAAGAGCTGAATTTGACAGGCTCCTCTGGATATCATCTAGACAAACCCTCCCACTGAATAGAGACTCCACAACCTCTCTGGACAACCTGTTTCCATGTTCAAACACCCTCACAGATTAAAAAAAAACAACCCAAACTAAACCTTTTTCTTATGTTTAAATGGAATTTCCTGTGCTTCAGCTTGTGCAGATTGCCTCTTGTCCTGACACTGGGACAGTTTGGCTACTTCTGCACTCCCACCCTCCCATCAGGTATTTATACACATAGATAAGATCCCCCTGAGCCTTCTCTTCTCCAGGCTGAACAGTCCCAGCTTTCTCAGCCTCTCCTTGTATGACAGATGCTTCAAACCCTTAAACAACTTTGTGGACCTTTGCTGGACTCTCTACAGTATGTCCATGCCTCCCTCAGGCTGGGGAGCCCAAATCTGGACACTATTCCAGACATGACCTCACCAGTGCTGAGCAGAGAGGAAGGATCACCACCCTCAACTTGCTGGAAAAGCTCTGTCTAGTGCAGCCCCAGAGGCTGTTGGCCTTCCTTGCTCTGAGGACACGTTGCTGGCTCACAGTCAGCTTGATGTCAATGAGGACCCCCAAGTCTTCTGCCAAATTGACTTCTACCTGGTCAGCCTCCAGCCTGTTCTGGTGCCTGGGGTTATTCCTCCCCAGGTGGAGGATTTTGCATTTCCCTCTTTTGAACTGTATAAGATCGTTATTGGCCCATTTCTCTTGCCTGATGTGATCCCTCAGAAAGGCAGCACACCCATCTGGTATATCAGCCATTTGTGCCAGTTTTGTATCATCTGTGAACTTGCTGTGAACTTTTCTGTCAACGAGGTCATAAATGAAGACGTTGAAAAGTATTGGCACCAGGACTGATCCCTGGAGTACTCCACCAATGACTGACCTCCAAGTGGACTTCGTGTCACTGATCAGAACCCTTTGAGACTGGCAATTCGGGCAGTTTACAGTCCATACTGCTATCCAGTTACCTAGCCTGTACTTCATCAATTTGTCAATGAGGATGTTATGAGAGACAGTGCCCAAAGCCTTACTAAAGTTGAGATAAGCAGCATCTGCTGTTCTGCCCTCATCCACCAAGCAAGTCATCTCATTGTAGCAGGCTTCTTCCAGCCCTTAGAAACCTCCCCTGAACACCATGGCTTTTCAAAGATAACTAAGAGTGGCCTTCCAATGACATCAACCAGCTCCCTCAGCACTCCTGGATGTATCCCATCAGAGCTCATGAACTTGCACATGTCCAGTTGGTTTAAATATTCCCTCATCTGATCTTTCTCCACCAAGGGTAAGTCTTTCTTAGTCCAGACATTCCCTCTTGTCTCAGGGGCCTGGGATTCCTGAAGGCAGGTTAGACCAGAAAAGACCAAGGTGAAGAAGCTATGGAGTACCTCTGCTCTTTTTATATCCTTTATCACCAGGTCCCTAGCCCCATTCAGGAGTGAACCAACATCTTTCCTAGTTTTCTTCTTGTTGCTGATGTACCTGTGGAAGCTTCCTTGTTGCCTTTCATGTCCCCCACCAGATTCAAGTCTGGATAGGTTTTAGTTTTTGCTAAACCCATCCCTGACTTGGACAGTGTCTCCATATTCCTTCTGTCACCTGACCCTGCTTCCGCCTCTTATATGCTTTCTTTCCATATTTGAGTTTTATCAGGAGCTTCTTTTCATCCATGCAGGCTTCCTGCCACCTTTACTTGATTTCCTGACTGTTGAGATGTGCCATTCTTGAGCTTGGAGGACGAGATCCTTGAAAACCAACCACTTCTCCCTGGACCCTGCTTCTCTCCAGGACTGTCTGCCGTGGGATTCTTCCAACCAGATCCCTGAACAGGCCTAAATCTGCTTTTCTGAAGCCCAGGGTTGTGATTCTGCTTTTTGCCTTTTTCTGTCCTCTCAGGATCTTGAACTTCACTGTGTCATGATGACTGCAGCTAAGACTGCCCCTGACCATCACGTCCTTCCTCATTCCAAGTTATGAGGTGTAGCAGAATAACTCATCTCATTGGCTTCTCGATCACCTGTCTTATGACGTTATCATCCATCTATCTCCTGGATTGCTGGTGCTCTTCTGTCCCTCCAGCAGATGTTAGGGTGCTCCCTCAGCACAAGCTGAGTCCCTGAGGAGGACCAGGGCTTGCGAACATGAGGCTTCTTCCAGTTGTCTAAAGAAGGCCTCACCTACATCTTCCTGATCAGGGGGTCTGTCGCAGACAGTCATCATAATATTGTCCATGTTGGTCTGCCCTCTAATCTTGACCCATAAACTCTCACCTGGCTTATCAGCCATCTCCAGGCATTCCCCTGCTCTCTCAACTAAACTGTACCTCCTCACCTACCCAGTCTGTCTTTCTTAAAAAGCCTGTATCCATCTGTTGCGGCATCCTAGTCATGTGAGCTATGCCATCATATATCCGTGATCCCAATGAGATCATACCCTGTAACTGCACACAGACTTCAAATTCTTCCTGTGTGTTCTCCATGCTGCATATATTAGTGTACAGACCAGTCATGCTGATTTCCCAGGAAGAGCATGAGAGCTTTCCCCATAATGCTGTCTGATAGACACTTCCTTAATTATGTGTATACACTTGGGGTAACCCCACTTCAGTCCAGTTTTGCTGATTACTAGGTCCTTCATGTTCACATCACTCCACAATCTTTGCTTGCCTACATGGTCATCACTTCCTCACTTTATAGTTGCTTATTTTCTTCTTCCCCCATTGTTCCTACTACCAAGCTCTGCTTAACAACTTGGCCAGTCTGTTGGCAAAGATGGTTTTGCTCCACTTAGTAAGGTGGATCATGTCTCATCCAATCATTCCTTGATTTTCAAAGTGTATCATAGTTATATTATGGCCATCATCCATCAATACAATATTTAGCTTTTTTAAAAAATAAGCTGAAGTATAATAGACCCCAGTAGTATGAGCTAAGAATAACTCATAAATCAAATAGCCTTATCTGATATTTTAGCAGCAGTTACAGACCCAGTAAATTTCTGAAAAAAGAACTCTAATTGGAAACTACATGACTATTTGCTGGTAAAAACTATAATGAAAACAAATGCAATGAAACAGTGTGTGAAATTGCTTCTGGTGTTTCATCATTCAAATATATAATTTGAAATTATGAAGCTCCAAACAGAGGAAAGAGTTGCATGCTATAGGAGGCAGGGGAGGAGAGAAGAGTTGTGGGAATGAGTAATAGATATAGTTATGGATATATATACTTTTTAGTATTGAAGCTGCAATTAGACTTACCCTGTTGAAGAGACCATATATTACAGTTTCATGCAAGATGTTAATCTAAACTTGGGCATAGATGGTAGCTGTGGATACAGACAACTGTCTTAAGAGTAGAGAGAAAATGATTGAGTTTGAATAAGCTGTGACCCCAGGATCCCTCCTGAAAATAGAGCAAATCTGAAGCTTAAAGCTTGAAGCTGAAGGATATGACGTGCTATACAGTCAAATTCAGTAAGTTTATGACCTTACTTTCAAATGTGCTGTCAACGAGCAGCTTTCACTGAAGGAAATGGAAAGGCAAAGCTGTTTTCTCTTCTTATGGTTAGAATAATCACTTATTTGTAGTGTAAATTGTTTTCCAAATACTGAGTTTGGTTACAGAATAATGTAATGGTGTGAAACAACATAGACCATTCTCCCTTTGTTTATTTTAACTGTAATATTGCATGAACCAAAGTATCTTCTAGAAATAGTGGGTACCGGGATCAGATGAGATAAGCAGCATCTGCTGTTCTGCCCTCATCCACCAAGCAAGTCAGATGAAATTTTTTATGTTGTTTGTTTTAAACTGCAGTCTTACATTGATCCTCTTAATTTTGAGACCATTTTCCGTATCAGACTTTGTTCAAAAAATACATAATTTTATTTGTACTTCTGAAAAAATGTGATGCTCAAAATACACACAAGAAGAAAGGACAAATAATCCTTCTATATAATAGTAGATAGCTAACTGCATAGAGTGTTCATAAAGGTTTCATCATTAATAATCCTGANATAGAGTTTGTTCTTAATCATTGAAGGGATAAGTTGTCAAAGGGTCTTTAGAATTAAAGTAAAAGGAAAAAAGTGACAGGAAGATTTCACTTAGTAAAAAGGAAAAATTAACAACAAAATCCTAGAGGTTATCTCTGATCAACTCCTTTGTTTTCATTCTTCTTTATTCAGTCCAGATCTGTGCCAAAAACTTCTGGGGGAAAAAAAAAAAAAATTAGAGCCATTCAAAATGGATTTATTCTCCATTTTTTTTGCAGAATAGGAAACACACCTGTAATTTTTATGCTGGACTTCAAAGAGAAAATTCTGGAGTTTTTTTCCCTATTTCTTTTCTTAAACATATTACAAAAGAAAAAAAAAAGGCAATACAAATTACTTACCATTATATCATGCAGTTTATAATTTTAACATAAAGGTTTCATCATTAATAATCCTGAAGTTACTTGTGAAACACTGAGAAAACTAGTTTTTCAAATGTATAAAATTTTCCTATTTCCACTGTGTGTATTATTTGGTTTCTGGGCTTTTAGAATTGCTGTACTAAAAGTTTCAAGCAATCAAATATGTCATTCACATTTACTGTGTAACAAATTGAAATTATTCATATAATCAGATAATATCTACAGAAAGTAGTTTCTTAATGTTGGCTTTATTTTAGATAAGTAAAATCATAAAGAGAGAAACTATAAATAAGTTACTTTAAAAAATATTTTATCAGATTAATGCTATTCAATCAGTACTAATGTCTATTTTGTTAATCATTTATCATCTAATAATAGCAGCAGTTGTTTCTTAAAATGCCCAATGACTGAATTATCATATTACTATACAAATGTACATGAATAGAATATTAATAATTTTAGCAAGCCATAAATATGGATTGTCAAAAACCAAAATTCATCATTATATTTCCATGATTGTCTGTTAAAATTTGTATTATGAATAGTTATAAATATAAATAATTGCCTTCTCATTTTCATTTAAGCAAATAGAAGACTTTTACCATCAAGGAAAGGTATTGTGACACAATAATGGAAACATTACAATGTTTATTGAGAGATGGCAATCAGGAGGTGTGCAAAAACAAACTCCTTTCTTGAATATGCATGAAAGTCATCTGAATATGGCATAAGTATCAGAAATTAACACTTGAATGGTGAAGGATTAATCATCAGAATAGTAGTTCTGTCAACCACAGAGATGTCGAGATAGTAAGAAATTCTAGGAGAATTTATTTTTAAGTGAAAAAATATGGTTTGCTTTTGTGTGTGTTCATGAAGATATGTGCAAATGCAAGACATCCCAAAACCACCCAACATCTGAGTAAGTACAGTCCCTGTGGGAATGAATGACTCTGGAAACAGTTTTGCCCACCTGCTGTAAGTGCAGTTCTCCGAAAACAACTCGGTGAAAATTCCACCCACTATTCCAACAGCTCCAATCATTCCTTTGTGAAGAAACTTCAGAAAGACAACCTAATTAAGTTTAGTTAAGGAAAAAGAAGCCTTGGGCTTATCTGGTTCTTGGCTAAATGTTGTCCTGAGACCTGATGATGTGTAGGTTGCCATGTGTTGACGCTGTTTTCTGATAGGCTATTATTGTGTCTCCTACTGTTTTGAGATAACGCACTAACATCAAGGTCGTCTTTTCCTTTGGGGGGAGCAATCTTTAAAATTGGAGGCACTTTCAGAGTAATCAGTATCCCAATACAAAGTCTCCAGAGTATCCAAAGTCTATGTTCTTCCAACTGACTGCACGACCCAGTTTGCAAACCAGTAACTCAGGAATCTGTTGGAGGCCCCTCCACATGCCTAGCACCGACCATGTAACAGGAGACAGCGTACTTAAAAAGTTTACAGAGGCACAGCTGAGTCAGAGCTTGTAGCANCTCACATTTTTCTCCAAATGTAAAAAAGCATAATGTATTTTTCCTGGGTAATCTCTGATGCATCTTAAAAATAATAATAAACAGATATTACTTTTCTCAACCTAATATATGATGTTGAATTAGGAAGTAACATTTTTAAGATTAAATTTTGAAGAAATACAAGAAAATTAGGATAATTATGGTACTTAAGGATGAATAACCGGTGACAAAATCTTATGATAAAAACCTGCTCAACATGTCTTTGTATTCTGCTGACCTTATTCATTCAGACTAAAAAAGCATGGTGGATATCAAGAATTNTTTACCAGTCCATAAGTTATTCCAAACAGCAATAAAATCTGTAGGTCAATAGGGTTGATGTTTTAAATTAATTTGGGTAAAGAAATTCAGATCAAGAAATTTTTATACACACACACATACAGAGAGACACACGCACATATATGTATATACCAGAAACACTCCTCTCAGGAACAAAATGTCTACAGAATAGAAAGGACTGTCCTCAGGAAAGCATTGTTTTTCCTATGGAAAACTGTTAGAGGCAATCTGGGACACTGCAGGATTACAAAAATTGAAAAGCAACAGAATGCTTGTGGAAAGAGCTGAAGAAGGCATTGATGAGCCAGTTTGGAGCAAACACTGAGTTTGACAGACCTGAGTATAAAAGACTTTGCTTTGAGAGAGGCATATGACAGTGGGAAAGGCAACTGAACTCAGAGCACTGCTAAAAGAGCATTACTATAAAACATTTATTGGGTAATTAATTTTGCTCCAGCCAGCAGTCCATTTCCCTTTTGGAATAGTCAATTAGAATAGTTTTGGTCCTTAGATACAGCCCAGCTAAATGCAGCTAGTCTACTAGAAGACTAAATAAAATAAAACCACAGCAGATGAGAAAGAATAAAACGATGCACTAAAATTACAAGGCAGTATCAGAAATGGGAGTCACAATGAAGTGGTGCGTGAACTCAAAGTGACCTAGACTTGGTCTCATTGTGACAGGTTCTGAATTTGGCACCTTTCCTCCTTCAGCATTCACACAGTATCTGAGCACCCACAGAGCTGCAGCAGGTTTCAAGATTCCTCTTTACACCTCAAGCTGGACAGCGGAGTCCTGCCAGTTTTCAGCTTAGGGAGGGAGGGGAGTACTTAAGAGAGGCTTTCCTTAGAAAATTTTGACTCACTCCAGAAAAGAAGAGGCAGAAGTTCCACTGGAAGAATTAACCCATGAATAATGCAGGACTCTGATGAAAGCCTCTGCCTAAACCTCCTAAGGTTTAGGACAGTGGCA
>VZTQ01001674.1:15801-30562 GCA_013400755.1 Pelecanoides urinatrix
AAAAATTCTTTCCTGAAAGAGTGGTCAGGCCTTGGCCCAGGCTGCCCAGGGCAGTGGTGGAGTCCCCATCCCTGGAGGGATTTAAAAGACGTGTAGATGAGGCGCTTGGGGACATGGTTTAGTGGGCATGGGGGGGTTGGGTTGATGGTTGGACTCGATGATCTGAGAGGTCTTTTCCAACCTTAGTGATTCTATGATTCTATGTCAGTCTCACATTTTTCTCCAAATGTAAAAAAGCATAATGTATTTTTCCTGGGTAATCTCTGATGCATCTTAAAAATAATAATAAACAGATATTACTTTTCTCAACCTAATATATGATGTTGAATTAGGAAGTAACATTTTTAAGATTAAATTTTGAAGAAATACAAGAAAATTAGGATAATTATGGTACTTAAGGATGAATAACCGGTGACAAAATCTTATGATAAAAACCTGCTCAACATGTCTTTGTATTCTGCTGACCTTATTCATTCAGACTAAAAAAGCATGGTGGATATCAAGAATATCCAGGAGGAAATTAATTCAGGTGTAAATTTTCAGTAGCATCTTTGTGTTTATAAGATGTGCTTTTTCCACAAGTGATGTACGAATTTAAGTCTTGTTAATACTTAAACTGAAGTTATGTTCCAAGATGATTCTTTCCCCAATAGTATTCTGATCGTCTTGTACTGGAATAATGGAGATATACAACAGTATGCATATTGAATGAATTTCACCTCTTCTTAAGCATACTGACTGAATATCTTTTCATCTCAGTTTTCTTATAGAACAACCAAATAATGATCTGATAAAGCCTGATGAGTGCTGTTATTTCCTGTCTGAAAGCCACACCTGTTGGACTCCCATATTGTTCACAGGAGATAGAGACAAGAATGAGCAATCTTTCCAAAACTTAGTTTAGAAGACACTTTTTTTTTTNGGTAATTAATTTTGCTCCAGCCAGCAGTCCATTTCCCTTTTGGAATAGTCAATTAGAATAGTTTTGGTCCTTAGATACAGCCCAGCTAAATGCAGCTAGTCTACTAGAAGACTAAATAAAATAAAACCACAGCAGATGAGAAAGAACAAAACGATGCACTAAAATTACAAGGCAGTATCAGAAATGGGAGTCACAATGAAGTGGTGCGTGAACTCAAAGTGACCTAGACTTGGTCTCATTGTGACAGGTTCTGAATTTGGCACCTTTCCTCCTTCAGCATTCACACAGTATCTGAGCACCCACAGAGCTGCAGCAGGTTTCAAGATTCCTCTTTACACCTCAAGCTGGACAGCGGAGTCCTGCCAGTTTTCAGCTTAGGGAGGGAGGGGAGTACTTAAGAGAGGCTTTCCTTAGAAAATTTTGACTCACTCCAGAAAAGAAGAGGCAGAAGTTCCACTGGAAGAATTAACCCATGAATAATGCAGGACTCTGATGAAAGCCTCTGCCTAAACCTCCTAAGGTTTAGGACAGTGGCAATAAGAGAAAATACAATTGTTTATTTGATAATACTGTACAATTCTGAAACGTTTGTGAGAAGGTAACAGAAGAGGTTGTTTGCAGTAAAGTTCTCAGAAGTCTTGGGGAAGTAGCTGCTGAGATGGATTTACAAATGGAAACCATGACATATTTAGAGCCTGCACTCAGGAGCAGGAGAAAGACAAGATGGAACTCTCAGTAAGAACATAAGGATAGCCATAGAAACAGTCTGATGAAGGTTTCTAAACAGTGGCCAAAACTAAGAAGCTCCAGAAACTGCGTAAGCCTAGGGAAAGCGTATAGTGAAACTTCATCAAGTACTCTCCCAACCTACAGTGCTCTGCAGTGATTTCCTGGACAGTTGGGAGAGATGTCTTTCAGTTCCCTTCAAAAGGTTTATTATTCATTTGCTTCTTTAGACTTCCCTATATAAAGTCTTAGCATCTATAAAACCCTGGGACAAGGAATTATGCAGCTTAATCATAGTGTTAAACTGAAGAACCATCTCTTTTTGTATATTTATATATTTTCTAGCACCATTTCCTGCTCCTCAATTTTTCTTTTAGGAGGGACAGTGAAGAATCGCTTTCTGTTTATCATTTCTGTAGCACTTGTTAGCTTGTAGACCTTCACTATGTTTCCAGTAAATTTTTTTCTTTGCTGAAGAGTCCTGATCTACTCAGTGGTTCTTCTTAGGGAGGTCATCCCACGCCCGTCATCCATAACTTAATTTTTCTCAGTTGTGTTGCATCCTCTTTGAGATAAGAGAATGAGTACTACAGACAAGATGCAAGACTTGAGTATATAATTTTCACTATTTCCTATATGATTTTGTTCTATAAGTCAATAGGATATTAAATAAAAAATTTTGGGCTAAGTAGGAAATGTTTGTTTGTTTTAAACCAGCTTGAGTGCTAGCCCAGAAAGTTTTTCAGACAGATGAAGAACAGGGAAATTGCTCCTAAAGATTCTCAAGGAATACTGGTGCAAAAGTTGTTACTAAAGGCAGGTATCTGCAGTAGGTAACTATTATTGAGTTCTATATAAGCTGACACATAAGTGTACACTGGAGGAGTCACCTCAAATCCTGTGTTCAGTTTTGGGCCCCTCACGACAAGAAGGACATGGAGGGGCTGGAGCGTGTCCAGAGAAGGGCAACGGAGCTGGGGAAGGGCCTGGAGCACAAGTCTGATGAGGAGCGGCTGAGGGAACTGGGGGTGTTCAGCCTGGAGAAGAGGAGGCTGAGGGGAGACCTCATCGCGCTCTGCAACTGCCTGAAGGGAGGTTGGAGCGAGGGGGGGTCGGTCTCTTCTGCCAAGTGACAGCGATAGGACGAGAGGAAACGGCCTCAAGTTGTGCCAGGGGAGGTTTAGCTTAGACATTAGGAAAAAATTCTTTCCTGAAAGAGTGGTCAGGCCTTGGCCCAGGCTGCCCAGGGCAGTGGTGGAGTCCCCATCCCTGGAGGGATTTAAAAGACGTGTAGATGAGGCGCTTGGGGACATGGTTTAGTGGGCATGGGGGGGTTGGGTTGATGGTTGGACTCGATGATCTGAGAGGTCTTTTCCAACCTTAGTGATTCTATGATTCTATGTCAGTCTCACATTTTTCTCCAAATGTAAAAAAGCATAATGTATTTTTCCTGGGTAATCTCTGATGCATCTTAAAAATAATAATAAACAGATATTACTTTTCTCAACCTAATATATGATGTTGAATTAGGAAGTAACATTTTTAAGATTAAATTTTGAAGAAATACAAGAAAATTAGGATAATTATGGTACTTAAGGATGAATAACCGGTGACAAAATCTTATGATAAAAACCTGCTCAACATGTCTTTGTATTCTGCTGACCTTATTCATTCAGACTAAAAAAGCATGGTGGATATCAAGAATATCCAGGAGGAAATTAATTCAGGTGTAAATTTTCAGTAGCATCTTTGTGTTTATAAGATGTGCTTTTTCCACAAGTGATGTACGAATTTAAGTCTTGTTAATACTTAAACTGAAGTTATGTTCCAAGATGATTCTTTCCCCAATAGTATTCTGATCGTCTTGTACTGGAATAATGGAGATATACAACAGTATGCATATTGAATGAATTTCACCTCTTCTTAAGCATACTGACTGAATATCTTTTCATCTCAGTTTTCTTATAGAACAACCAAATAATGATTTGATAAAGCCTGATGAGTGCTGTTATTTCCTGTCTGAAAGCCACACCTGTTGGACTCCCATATTGTTCACAGGAGATAGAGACAAGAATAAGCAATCTTTCCAAAACTTAGTTTAGAAGACACTTTTTTTTTCCTCCTGGTGAATATCTAGATTAATTAAGGCAATATCAAATTTTTATTTGAGGTCAATATGTAACAACATTGTGTTCTGGTGTTTGGTGTCCATTTCTTGCACTGGTAGTGACATTGCTATAGCTAATTAAGAAAAAATAAAACAAAATGTCGATTAATTAATTAAATTCAAGGTTCCCTTGAATTTCCATGATGAATTTCCATGTTCAGTTAGTTTCAGAAACTATTTATTTCTTAAATAAGTTAACCAACCAAAATCAGCATCAGAAAAACTAAACCTCACTCACTAAATTCGTTGTGTTATGTGAGGACAACCTATGGTCCTTATATATTGATTAGTTTACGTGAGGTTTATGCTGCTTACAGTGCTGGTTCAGGAAATGAAAATATGTCAGATCAGTTTTGTGGGGTTACTATTAACAAATAATACAGCTCATTGCCAATCTTTTTCCTGAAAATGTGGCACAAGTTTATTGAAAGATTTAGAAGTTTCCGTGAACATATGACTAGTTTTGCATGACATTGAGACTTTTTTTTTTTTAATGGTGAAAGTCAGAGATATCCAAGTTTCTGCATGTGTTGAGGCTACTTTGCCTTAAAGGGATACAGTGGCTGCTATATTTACCATGTCACCTCTGTCAGTCAGTTTAGCATAGCTATAGCTGCTAAAGTACCGATTTTCAACTACAGTTGCATTCAGTGGCAGAAAAATACATAGGGGTCATAAATATTCTTCTCATATTTGTTAGACTTCTTGCAATATCTATGTCCCATATTTAACTCCTGTATGTTTGAAAAACATCTTCAGACTGACTGCGGCTTTTCACAGAATGATGGTGAGTTAACAACTTCCATGAAGTGATTTACTGACATACAGTTATTACACTTAAAGACTCTTCTGTTTTGAGAAAGCCAAATTTCAGACATTTTATTTCCCATTCTATAGCAGAAGGAACTTAATTAATGCAATAGCTATGTCTGTCTTCTAGGATGTTTTTTTAATTATTTCTAGAAGCCACAATAGGAAAGATGTGGGAGATCTACATATTAATTTTGTCTAATTTCTAATAAATTACCTTCAGTAATATGTGTTACCCTCATTATAACGTTCATACAGTATTCTCAGTATTAAGCTAAAAACAGATATGTCATATTGACCTTTATTTTAATAATACCTCTGTTGAGTGTGTCTGATTCTGAGTTCCCGAGGATGTTATACTCAGTATGGAATATAATGCCAATAAAATTAATCTTCTGTGTAATGTTAAGAACAACATGTCTCTACTGTTTAACAGTGCACCCACAGAGTTGCTTCTGGCATTGCTGAATAGCAAAGTACTAATATTCTCTCTTTAAGTTCTTCTAAAGAAAAAGTTTGTATTCATTTACAGACATGCTAGTGCTCCACCTCCTGTGGAATGAAAAAGGATGGGAGGAAAAATGTGAACTTATTTTAGTATGCTACCAGTATTTCTGAAAATAAAAAGAGTACAGACCTCATTTAAATTTTATGTCATCGTTAAACGCATTGTTAAGTGGAATAATTTTCTTAACAAATATAGCTTGTGTATTGACTCAGTGGAACAATGTTCTAGACAATACTACACACGACATTTAAAACATTTAAAGATTGATTGTCTTCCATTTCAGCCGCGCAGTATCTGTTAAGAAAATCATATACATTGATATCGCAGCTCAGGAAAGAAATCAAACACTTTCTTTAATCTATTTATGTACAAAGTGGATATATAATTCACATGTAACTCAAAAGAATTCAAAAGATGTCAGCTGAGCACATGCTTAACTTATGAATAGATGTGCTACATCTATTCTACATAAGCACACATTATACAATCAAAGACTGAAGTTACATGCATATAAATGAAGAAATCTCTTATGCTTTTTAATGGCAGTAAAAAAAAAACTTTTAAAATCAGATAAACAATTAATTTTGATGTTCTCATTGTTAGTTGTAGTGTTTCAATGGCTAGTTATAATCAATGAGCAAGGGGACAGGTGTGGTGGTGCATTTCCCCCCTCCCCTGCACCACTCTACGACCTCAGGAACCCCCTGAGATCAGACCTTAGCCTTTGTGTAATGAGTTGGGCAGTGAAGCATCCCTTGACCGTACCAGGTACTCTTGCATGGCTGAGGTGGGGAGCAGCACTGACCTACTCAGGAGCTCCTGTTGCCTGACCAAGGTAGGGAACGAGAGTGGGAATAATTCATCATCCCTGACTGTCGTGGTTTAACCCCAGCCAGCAGAAAATAAACGCCACGCAGCCGCTCACCCCCTGCCCCCCCCACCGGTGGAATGAGGGAGAGAATCGGGAAGGGTACAAGTAGGAAAGCTCCTGGGTTGAGATAAGAACAGTTTAATAATTGAAGTAAAACAGAAGTAGAACAGGAATAATAGCAAATGGGAACAACAACAATAACAGAATATACCAAGCAGACGATGCACAATGCAACTGCTCACTGACCGCGTGTCCCGAACCGGGGGCGAGCCCCCCCACACCCCTGGTTTTTATACTGAGCATGATGTCATATGGTATAGAACACCCCATTGGCCAGCTGGGTGCTCCCCCCCCCCGCCCTGGTGCGGCAACAGCCAAAGCTCAATGGGCCATTAACGCTCCTTTCATACCGAACAGAAACACAGCACAGCCCAGCCCCAAGCTATGGGGAGGGAAGTTAACCCTGTCCCAGCCGGAACCAGGACACTGACAGCCTTGAAGCGTTCCCTGTCTGGATTGTAGCTCAAGTGGAATGATACCATTGTTACTAACCTGGACCATTCTGGATTGTGGCCAGGATGAAAATTTACTGATGACTAAAGCCAATCATCATGCAAACCTATAAACAGTGGTCCCAAGTGAGGCCCTTTGAGCTCTCCTGGACCACAGTGGACTGCACTCAGTGTCTCCATCTGAGTGGGACGCCTCTCAGAGCTCGCGAACTCTCAAGTTTGTAATATTTGGAGGACCATCACCGACTGATGATGGGACCTGGGCTGCAACACTCCTGGAGGCTCAACCCCTCAGCCATTGAGAAATGCCAAGACATTTGACGTGAATATATCACGAGGCTTGAGGGGAATTTTTAACAGGGATACCTTTGTATATTTATCTATCTTTGTGTCTATGTGAGTGTGTGTGTGAATTCATGGAGGTATGCACTAACAAGTATAGTATAAATATTCCCATCTCAAATCTGTAATTAAGTCACTGTCATGATTGTAGTAAATTCTATTCAGTTACTTTGTAAATGTTAAATTAGTCAATGATTAAGAGTTGCTAAAATCTTGTGATTCACCTTAAAACTGTGAATGAACCTTAGACTGCTGCTAAACTCATATAATCCCTTAGACATAAACCATTGACCAAGTCTGGGACTAGGAGTGGATCCAGCTGCACGTAAGCCCCATCAGGAGTTTAGAAAGCAAGGGGATCTACTCTGAATCTCGTGACTCAATGGGCGAGTCTCCTTATCCTTTTGTATTAGACATAAACCACTGTCCAAGTCTGAGACCAAGATTGGATCCAGCCGCACCTAGATTCCATCAGGAGTTTAGAAAGCAAGGGGGTTTTCTCTGAACCTCGTGACTCAATGGGAGGGTCTCCCTTACCTTTTTTCATCCTCAGTCTCTGTATAAATCATTCCAGCTCAATTCTACCATGATTTTACTTTGTATACTCCGTCTGCTGATACTTTTGATGGTGATTCTTTAAGTGGCCTCTAAATCACACATTCACAAAATTGGTGTAGTAGGCAGGATCCTAAATCAGTATTTCGTGACAACAGGTTTGAATTAGACACGTTATTTCCAATAGCCCTTAAGAAATAATTTTAGTAGTTGAAAAACATTTCAAGAATGCAATTTAGGTCAAATTTTCTTTAGATAAACAAAGTTTCAAATTAGTTGTTTCTCCTCATTATTTCAAAGGTTTTGTTCAATATTAATATCAAGATGTCATATAGCTAAAACATTGCTAGAAAAACTCCAGTTTATTTCAATTGATCATATTTCTAGTCTTTAGGTGGGAAGTATGGCCCTTGCTTTTGGTTGTATACCATTAAAAGGGATAACCAGAAAGAAGTGCAACGTTGCTGTAATGCTTTGTTTCTGCAGTCTTGCTTTGAAAATTTTGACTCCCTTGAAAGAATGAATTTCCCTTATTACGCAACCAGTTTTCTGGCCAAGATTGTTCAGAAAGAAGACTGCAGCCATCCTGTCCTTTCTTGTCTGTTGTAGTCCTGTAAATGTGATCTTTGTTTTATTAGTAGAAGGATGTGGGCTCAGTGTTGACCTGATTATGCAGGATCTCAAGATTCTCTGGGCTTGCTTTGAACTTAATTGATTTTGTTTATTGTAACAATTGTCTAGTGATTGAATGACTATGACTTTGTAACTCTCTAATCATAACTATTGTGAATGTCATCTAGGGAAATGGCCTGACAAACAGAGGGAGTCACTCTAACGAACAACCCCTGACCTCAGTTAAGCCGAGGGAAGCTACTGTACAGTTCTCAAGTTTCAGCCTGGCATTAATGTGAAAGAAGGAGACTGAGTTAAGAATATATCAAAGTAATCCAAGTGGACGCAGGACTGAGGATGAAGGCACTCCCACCACCATGAACATCACATTCCTCTTGGCAAAGATATCAGGATGCTGACAACTTGTTATGCTTCCCTGCTCCTCTCTTCTTCTGGAGGATGGCCAAAGTTTCAGCCTCAGGACCAGAAGGACACTGGAGAACATCAGAATAAAGGTCTAGATGTTGGTTGATTTTCATGTGTAACAATTATAACTGTAAAACTAATGAGGCCTCTCTGCATTGAGTTGGGCTAAGGGTATTTTTAGTATTATACTAGAAAAACAACAACGATTTGTATTTAATTAGACTGTTAAAACGTTAGCTGGACTAACACTCATTTCTTACCTCCTAATGGAAGTTCCCTTTTGCCCATCACAGGACTGTGACAATGTGCAGTTTGATTAGCAAAGTCAGCCACATTTGGGCACATACCTGTAATTTGGTGGGTGCAGTGATTCTGCAGAGAGTCAGGGGGAGAAGTGGTAGTGGCTTGATTCACACAGCATCAGAAACACACCCCCGTCCTTTATCAAAATACCGCAAAGTTACTTTCTATCACATACCCAGCAGTGATCAGTGCTGACAGTAGGACATGTTTTTAGAAAACTTTAACATAAATAGGCCCAATGGGAATATTGACAGGAGTCTACTGATTCAGCTTGTTAGCAAATAAATAGAAAATTGAAAATCATTCTGAGCAGTAAATTTTGCCTGTTGGTAAGTATAATACTGTACGATTTAACACCATTTTGTGATCAATAATGACACTGAGGACCACTATCCATCTTTATCTCTCCTGAATTTCAAAGCTGAATATCAGCTGATCATTCTCCAGCTCCATTGCTCATTTCCTAAAACCATGGGGTTTCACAAAAAATAAAGGAAACTCAGATCAAATACTTAGGTCTAAGTCAGATTAAATAAATGCTTTTCCAAGTAATAGTTCAAGCAGTTCAGCAATTCCTATCAGCACAAGTGAAAGATTTCTGAAGGAATTAAATAAACTATTAAATAAGCAGCTCCTCAAAATAACCAAAATCATATTCTAGAAAAGAATAGGGAATTCTGGAGAATTCATAGGGAGAAACTGTGGGAATTCACACAAATTCACTCATCAAAAAATGATCCAAGCTTCAATTAAAGAATCTGCTTTAGGTATTTAGACGACATCAACTACCGCTACTTCTAAACAAGCTAATTTCTGAGTGGCATGATTTCTAAACATGGACAAGTATCTCAGAATCATTTTGACAGACAGCCAACATACTCCTCAGATATTCTCTTGTAGCTGATTCTAGCAAATGCTGTAGGTGTTGAATTCTATACGGCTGAAGTGTGTACAACAAACAGCTAGGAAAAGTCTGCAAACAATGAATTACAGTATTCCAACCTTGATGTGGTAGGACATAAATCAAGAGCCGTAGATCCTGCTGAAACAGCAATGTCCTTAACCTTGCTAAATTCCTGACGTGTAAATATGAAGACTTAACAATGTGGCCCTCAGAACAAGTTTCAGGGTCAAATGTAACACCAAAATTATTCAGTGAGGAGGCAATTTTATATTCCAACAAATGGCACCATAAATGAGGAACTGCTATTTAGCAGGCAATGGGCCAAATAAAATCAATTCTGTTTTAAGCACCAAATGTTAGCAGACACTCAACACTTAACGTTTAATAAGTATCCTTCCAGACTAGAGACAGATTTATCTAAGTCATCATGAACTGTTTGATATACCTATTATACTTGGATGTCATCAGCATAAAGATAGTAATTAAGATCCTGCTTATAGAATAAATGACCCTACCGGGAGCACATACTGTGCATGTTAAATCGGATAATCGTGCTTTATAAAGTCCATAGTGGGATTTCCAGACTTTATCAGTAAAGCACCTCAACACTTGTAAAACAGAATTTTAAGAAGCAAAGGAAAATAACTGAACAGCATTAACCATAATTTCATTTTGTTGCATTCCATCAAAATAAGTAATGTGGAAAAGACTATTGCTATTCAGTCTTACTGTGGCTCTAAGCAAGCCTGTGGTGTATTATGTCAGGGTTTTGATTTACTTTACTATCTGCTAAAATGGGGTAGTCATGTGCACAAGAAATAGTGAACTCTTACTCGCTATTCATGTTGAATTAGTCAAAATTCCTCATGACGGCATGGAAAGAGGGAAGCTTTAGAAAAGGAATATGCAGTATTAGGATTTATAAACTGCTTGTTTTGCAGCTTTGCTTAGTTATTACCATCTAATAATTGTCCACTATATGAAAGGCAAGATTAAGCAGATATCTTTCCTCTCAAAAAAAAAAAAAAAGTCTGCTTAGAACTTTACATTTATCTTTCATTGACCTGTTGAAATTTGTAGACTTTTCTACACACTATTGCTGATTACTTCACATGTACAGACTATTCAGCACTTGTTCATGTATCCCTAACCTTTAAAATTAGAAGAAGAAAAAAAAAAAGAAATTCAGAGGAATAGATTCATTTATTCCACTCCCTTTTTAGGTTACAGGAGGTTTTTGGTTTGCTGGAACTTGCATTCTTTTAATTAATTGCACTGGGAGATGTGTTCAGAGGAGAGGGGATTTGGGAAAAAGCTCATAAACAAGCAAGTAAAGCAAAAGACTCAACTTGAAATATAGTATTAAACTTCTGAGTTCTGTTTTCTTTTCTGTAAGAAATATAACTGTGTATTTAATGTATTCATCACTCAGTCTAACCTTTATATACTCACATGAATAAAAATGTATTTAGTCTGACAGTTTTTTAGTTTTGAGAAAAAAAAAAAACTTTCATAGCAGCTGACCAGAAACGTTCTTCCTGAATGCTGTTTCCCTCTTAGTGGTGTCTATATATGAATCTCATAGAAAAACAGTATAAAACAGTAGCTTGTTTTGCACAGCATACAAAATTAATCACAGATGATTTCTCACAGGTCTTTTTATTTTTTTTTGCTGTTGCGGTGGCTGTTTTTAGCAGAAACATGATAGCTCTTTAAAATTATGTCACATATACCAAAAGATACCCCAAAAAGAGAAAAAAAAAAAAAAAGAGAAAAAACAAAAAAGCAAATGTAAATGGCCTTAGGACAAAATTAAAAGAATTGAGATGAAAGCAGGATGACACCTTTAACTGTCCTAACTTCACAGGCAAATTATTATCTAATACTCTAAAGCATATTTTGTTTGTTTGTTTGTTTCTCCAGAGAATAGTCAAGATAAACATTTTTTTCTTTTCTTTTCTTAAATTTTTTGGTTGGTTTTGTTTGGATTTTTTTTTTCTTTTTCTCCCCCTAAGTCTGTTGTGATTCAAGATATCAACCAGAGTTATTGCCTTACCAGATCTCAGTATGAAAATTAGACAAATTCAAAGTGTTTGGTATGACACAGCAAGGAAGTCTGTTTGTTACTATGTTTATCTGATGTAGTAGTAAAAGTACACTAACAGAATAGTAGAAAGCTTTTGCAAGTTCTTTTCTTTTTTCTGATGTCTTAAAAACCAATTCTGGTGAGAATTTGGGAATTTTTCTAAGAGAAGAATTTAACTGAATTTACTAATCTTAGTCTATTTCAGTAATGTAATTTTCAACCATTAAAAACGCAAGCAGGACAAGTACACAGGGAAATTAAAGTTAATATTTCAACAGTAGAGATAACTGTCAAGAAAATCCAGTTTTGACAACAGTTTTTACTCAAATTGCCTTTACTAAATACTTACTTTAGAATGGAACAGTGACTCTGTTTAGAGAAATACCATGTTCCCTACATTCAATAAAATAAGTACATTGTTGTTAAATTGTTAACAAATTTCTAATAATTGTTAAATATTTTCATCTAAGTTTGAGAAATGGTAACATAAACTATACATGCATAAAATAAATTGAGGTAAATTTAATACCATGTGCATATATGAGACTTATTCATAACCTTTACAGAAAGCCGTCTTAAGACTCAGAGTACATAGGAGAAGTACATTTTTACTTCATCTTTATTCTCCTACAATCTGCACGGGCAAATGAGGATTTATGAACAGAAGTACATAAGGAAATAGCTTCAATGACCCTCATTCAAGAAATATTTATATAAATAGAAACATATACAAGATTACTAACACGGTGTTTGATGGTAAAGATTAATTTCTAGCAAACAGCAAGAAATGTTTTCTCAGGCTTCAACACTGACAGGAGATAGTACAATTTTTATATGAAATCTAGTCCAGAACTTGTTTTATAGAGAAAGGATTATAAGGATCAGAATCATGATGTAATTCTGTGAAAAATCTGCCTAATATTGGTTATAAACCTTACAGATTGTATTAAATAGTAAGTTTTAACCATAGATTCTACCATAAATGCTGTTGATGTCCCAGCTGAGAAACTGAACTCTAAGGCTTATGAATCGTTCAATATTCAAGTACCACAAAAAATTCACATTATTGCTGATACCACTCATTAGTTACATTGACCTGACAAAATTGCAAGATATTTCTCAGGTATAACTACAGAATTAACTTCCATGTGTCAGCGCATGAACATGGTTACATATTAAAGTCCCAGGAGGATAACACAGATGCTATGATAAGTTCTTTTTTCAGAACAAAAAAAATTTGCAAACCAGCCTCCTTCATGCAGTTCTCACGGGATGCACTTTGTTCTGAATTACCGATATGATAAATTACTTCATTCCCATATGACTTTGCGAGGAATATTTACAAATTTTGTCATAGTTTGAGAGTTGAAAACATTCTTATCTTATGTTTTTAACATATTTATTTTAGTGTATTTATTTTAATGTATTACAGCTTGGGGTAAAAATGAGATTAGTTATGGTAATTTCTTACTAAATTGAGAGTTAGTTTTACTCTCCAATAATATTCATACAAGGCTTGATATTTTGTTCTTAAATACATGATTGTACAAGAAAAATGCTATCAGAATTTACGAACCATTCTGTTTTCATTTGATTTAATTTAGAGAACATTTAAATGGAAATAAAGTGAGCTAGATTTCTCCCACAAGTAAATAATTATATGGTCAAAATTGCCTGAGTGTGCTAATTCTTTGCAGTACAAGGAATCTTCATGTTTTACATATGAACAGAGTTTTTTGATTGGCCTATTCAAACATAAATACTCCTAGTAATAGCTCAAAATGGTCATTAACTCATTAATATTTATACAGTGAAGAGAGAAAGCAATATTCACCTTGATATTTATGATTTCATTACTGTCAATGTTTCACCAATTTTATAACACTTTTAAGATAAGATAACAATGTGTGTTCAGTTCTAAGCTATCTTGGCATTGTATCAAGTTGACAGATAAATCAATATAATTGATAATCTGCTTTCTGGTGTAGCTAAGTATCAAGTGGACCTTAAGACATCTGAGGAAAACTGATAGCTCTTTTATATTGTGAATTGCTTTAACTGTGTCATTACTGCACAGCAGAACTATGTTCTTAGAAAAGCTATGAGTCATAAAAATTATCATTTTCATTCCAGTTATCAACTGGTTATAATAATGAGAGCACTACCAGAGCATCAAGACAGGACAAAGAAATTAGGCCCTCCCCTTCAATATTTTTCCTTTTTATTTCTTGTTTTCTGGAAAGAAAAATCCATAAATTTCATGTAGTCCCCAGCACAGGACAATATGGATATGAGGCTAAAAACCATATGTATTCAGCTTAGCTGAGCGGCATTCCAATTGCGCATCTGTTTTCACTAAAACAAGATCATCTTCCTGTGACAGTCATATTTGTCCCTTAAACATTTCTGAAATGCTGTGGACAAACAAAGCTAAGTCCCTCAAATATCCTGTCCCTGCTTGCTGACATGTCCCATCATTGGTACCTGAGCACAATAAAAAGACATCTCCTCATCCTAAACCTCCCTCCCCCAAATAAATATTTAACTCAAGCCTCTCAGAAATACACTGGAGACTACTCTTATTTGAATAACATGGTCAGAGGAGATCCACTTACTATACCATTGTATGGTAAGTGAGCATTTAGACTTCTTACTCAGGAGCTGGTGGATCTGGGATGAATTTTTCACTGCCTGAAGAGTTTCAAGCATATGACTGCCACAGGAGTTCACCAGGCATTAGACTGCAGCTGATTTAATTTGTATATGAGAAGTACACTTAGCTCTTCTTGTTCTGAGGAATTGATTATATTTTACCTAAAAAATAGATTCACAGATGTAAAAATACAAATGGGGAAACAAACAAACAAACAAACAAAAAACCGCAAACCAAAACTGCTGCCTCCCTGGGGCCCGGGTTAAGGACATCACTAGGAAACTTCCCGGTCTGGTACAGGCCTCCGATCACTCCCCGCCATTAGTTATTCAGGCTGGTAGTGAGGAGGTTGCAGAGAGGAGTC
>VZTQ01001674.1:31550-72463 GCA_013400755.1 Pelecanoides urinatrix
GCTTGCCAATGTGACGCCCATCTACAAGAAGGGCTGAAGGAGGATCCGGGGAACTACAGGCTGGTCAGCCTGCCCTCGGTGCTGGGGAAGGTTATGCAGCGGTTCATCATGAGGGCGCTCACGAGCCACATCCGGGACAACCAGGGGATCAGGCCCAGCCAGCACGGGTTCATGGAAGGCAGGTCCTGCTTGACCAACCTGATCTCCTTCTATGACCAGGTGACCCACCTCGTGGATGAGGGAAAGGCTGTGGATGTGGTGTACCTGGACTTCAGGAAAGCCTTTGACACTGTCTCCCACGGCATTCTCCTAGAGAAGTCTTATGAAAGCTAAATAATTAAAGGAAATCACTCTTATTGTGTCAATATCTACCCAGGTAGCGTGGACTATGCAACTGTGCAGATCCTTGCAAGCACTTCAGATTATGTTCATTTAATGATAATGGCTGCCCTTCCCTAAATCAAGATTTCAATTTTACACAGTTTAAATACCTAATCTGCAAAAGCAAATCTTTCCTGGCATGTCAGTGAAGTTTCAGAAGACTTTGTACCAGAATTGTTTCACCTTTAAATACACTTAAATTAATAACATGCTGTATCTTTAGATTCTGCAGGATGTATTCCTCATCTTAACCAGCAAACCTGTAAAGGTAGTTACAGATTTATGACTCTGACACAATACTTTCTGAATATCCCATGATTCTATGGCACTGTGACTGTCATACAGGTACGACATACTGTCTAACCTCCTAATGAGGATTCTTGCAGTGCAAATCAAAAGTCTCTGAAAACTGTAAGTGAATGACCTCTTGTAATGCTTTGTTCTCCTGAACTCCAAATAGTGATTTAAACTTGGGTCTTCAACGTTTTGAAGTTTTTTCTTAGTCTTAAAAAAGTCACGTGACTATCTTAAACGAATATTGATAGTATCTGTGAATAAAAGATCTTTGTTTCAAGGGTTACAGCATCTCAATAGTATTATTTGTACTGTAGGATACCATATTGCAGACAATAATATTGTCACATTAACACATCACTTTTCTCATGAACACTTGGGAAATCTAAATTCTCATAAAATGTGAAACACTCTTACAACTTATGTAGCCCTCTAATATTCCTCTTCTGCATGTATTTGAAGCCTTCTATTGTTTTCCAGACTTCTGAATTGTAAGCAGTCAGATTAAAAAGTAATCCTAGGGAGCTAGAACCAGAAGCCAAGACTCCTTTGTCCTAACTGCAGTAACCACTAAACCATAGCCTGGCTCCTTTCTCCTTCCTGTCCTTCTCACACTCTTGGTGGCACAGTGGTCTAGTTTCTCTCTACACGAATGACTTGATAGTTTGATGACCATGTTATTTTTCTGAAGGGTAAGTTGAGTATGGGTTTCAAAGGATCCAGATATCGAGGGCTTCCAGACAGAAGCTTTTTCAGAAAAGTGTAAACCATCATGGGCTGTGTTTTCAGTTAAAGGGACAGAGTCTTCGTGTTGGACATGCCTTGAACATTGCTCTTAGGGATACAAATAGACAATGGGCACAAATCTTCCTAACGCCCGATTTATGAAGGAATTTAGATCAGGGCTAAAATGCATAGAAACCTGAATTAAGTAGAGAACTCTGTGATACAAAACATAGGTGCCAAATGTATTTAGGCATGCAGTAGATTTTGTTACAGTTGGAGGGCGAAGACTCTGGATCTCCGTTTTAAACACAGGTGCTAACATTCTGTCTAAGCCCATCTTAAACCTGAAGTAATTCACCCTATGGCCTTATTCCTGCTTCTACTTTATATTGAACATCCAGTACACATAGTACCCAAAATGGTATGTCAAATAAAGGAGGAAGTGATATTTGGCTTTAGTCTTAATTACTCAAGTTGTTTGCCAAGAGCATACTAGAGCAAAGTCAGCAGAATACTATTCAATGGATATTAAAGGTTTTTATTTTAATTAATTTATCCAGACTTTTTCTGAGGTTATCATCTGCCTTGTAGCCATCTGGAATCAGAAACTTATTTCTATTAAATTACTTAATCATGGAGGTTTATTTGATTTTATATTTGCTTCCTCCATTTCCACAAGGAAGTGTTTTTTTCTGCTGGAATTTCAAAGAGTGTATTAAGATAAGAATTATTTAGCAATTGGCATGTTCTTAATAATAAACCATTAGGGAACTATTTTTTTCTTTTGAAGACATAATATTTGGGGGAAAAAAAAAAATCTGTTATCTATCTGTTGCTTTACTACTTTCTACAATGAGTTGAATATGTGGGTTCTTGACGTCATCCCGGAGGACTGGTGTTTCCTTAAATGAAGGCCACCTTGGTATACTGACCTGTTTCTACAAGCATTTTCCTTAAGAAATCTTTTTATTTAATATTTCCCGTTATTATTCTCTCTCAAAGATTCTGTAATTGTGTAACTAGCTGAAGCTTTTATGTCACACTGAAAATAACTGTTTTGTTTTTTGAAACATGTAATCTATGAAATGCATGATCCTTTGCAATGTAAGTGTTCTGTATAGACAAGTGTTGCTGCCGGGTCTAATGAAATATGACCTGATAAACAAATTCCTTCCTGTCTTAGTATACTAAAAGTTCTAGGGTCAAATCCTGACCCTGCCTACACAAATCTTGCTCACAAATGTATCCACTGGCTTAATGTTCAATAGGGCTACAAAAATCAGTTGTCACCAGCTCAACTGCTGTCAGAGAGATATAATTCAATCTTCATCTTCTGGTACATTTAATAGGTTCCATGTTTACTATTTTAAAAAATAAGTGTTTATCAACAAGACAATGTGTCAGTGGTTTAACATCCATTTCTAATAACGTGAATGCAGGATTTTCTTTCAAGCATGTTCCTAATTATGGATTCTGTGCAAAACACATCTCTTTTAATAAGGTAAATGGATAACTCTCTGTCCTTGTACACATTCTTTTTTATAGCAACAGGAGTGAAGCTGGCTAGTATAGTTATGAAAAGAGAAAAGTTTTTATTGTACCTTTCTTTTTTGAGTTATTTATAACATATGGCCCTGCTTTTTGTAGCTGCCTTCCTATAGAAAAATGTCTATCTTATCTGGGACAAGTGCAAACTCTTCAGCAATGAGTATTTTCAAGACCTCAGCTGAGAAAAAGCATCATATTAGAACTGGAAAGATGAACTGGCTGATTTGTATTAGACAAGAAGGAGATACAGAAATTTAATTAGTTTCCATACACTGATGTTATTTTTAAGGGTCATCTAAAACACTGAATAGTCTCATACATTCTTCCAGGTATTAAACATCCCAAGAGCACCTTAAAATTCAACTTTGGCATTAAATTTTATCAAGTAGCTTTTATTTGTGACCTGAATTAACATCTGATATTTGCTTCATTATACAGTTAGCCATATATCAGGATTTTTATATAGTTTGTTAAAAGCTCACCCAGGCATCTGCCTTAATTGATGTTACAGTGATTTGCATTGGAAGTTTTTAAAAAAGAAATATTTCTCAGACAAGAAGCCAATATCAAGTCTATCAGCTTCCACTGGTTTGCTAATAACAACTGTATAGATTGCCACATTATATATTTAACTCTATTTCAGTGGTTGATTCTGCAAAATTACTTTGAAAGTCATTTCAAAACAGTAGAACTCAAAACCAGTAGAACTCAGAACCAACAATCAACAGTTTATTACAGTTTTATATGTTCTTAGAGTGAGGATAGACACTTTTTTTTAAAAAAAAAAAAACAGGTTTCTCAAATTTCCAGTGGTTTTGGAGCTGGAAATGGGAGGCATCCTGTTTTCCTTTTAGGTTGTTTATGATTAAGAAAGTATATATACTTTTATTAAATCCATCTGTGTATGTTCTACCTCCAAATCTGTAAATCAAACTTGTATTATGAACATTAATTAAAGGAAGACATAGACCTGTTAGAGTGGGTCCAGAGGAGGGCCACAAAAATGATCAGAGTTCAAGAAAACACCTTTCCTATGCAGAAAAGCTGAGAGAGTGGAGAAGAGAAGGCTCTAGGGACACCTTATTGTGGCCTTTCAATGTATAAAGGGAGCTTTAAGAAGGTGGAGAAAGACTTTTTACCTGTAGTGACAGGACAAGGGGCAACAGTTTTAAACTAAAAGAAGGTAGTTTTAGACTGGATGGAAGGAAGAAATTTTTTACGACAAGGGTGGTGAGACAATGGGACAGGTTTCCCAGAGAAGTTGTGGATGTCCCAATATTGGAAGTGTTCAAGGTCAGGTTAGACAGGGTTTTGAACAACCTGATCTAGTGGAAGATGTCCTTGCCTAAGGCAGAGGGGTTGGACTAGATGATCTTTAAAAGTCCCTTCCAAGCCAAACCATTCTATGTATTATGTTTTCCATGGTAGCATCCACTGATTCCACTTGAAATCGGTTGTAGGATGAACTTTACATATATAGTGTGTCCCAAATTATTTGTAACCTATTCAAATATGGAAAAAAAAGATATTAAAAAGGAAGGTTCCTAATTTCATATTTTACAGATGATGAACTGAGACAAACAAGAATTTCCTTCTTATTGATATCTAACTTTACATTTACTGCCCTGAAGCAGAATATTGCTTGTTAAAATTTCAGCGCACACAGTCCATGAACCTCATTTCTCTTATGTAATGCAGGCAATAAATCTGCTTTTTGAGTATTGTTGAATATGTATTATACATGTGTAATTTAGATCCTTAAATGGTCATATTCGATAAAGATGAATTAATAATTTATATGCAGTAACAGCAACCCAGACTAGAGAAGTTAATGTCCGGAGAAATACGTTTTGAATAATGTAATGAGAATCAGTTGTTAGTGTCACCTCTTATTTTTCCTGTTGAACTTGCTTTGTCAAAATAAAAAAAAAAAAAAAAGCACATTCCTCTATGTACTCATTATAGATTTTGTAATAATTTTTTTTTTTAGAAATATAGTTCTAGAATCTTAATATCTGCCACTCTGTAAATCGTTACAGCACACTAGAAAGCTCCAAACAGTCACTGATGATGTATTAATTGGTAGTTATCATCCTAATCTTGGTGTAATAAGAACCAAGAATTACCAAGAAATTATACTTTCTGGTGGAGATGATTAAGGTTATTTTCCACCTTTTTCATCAAAATAAGCACATTCTCACATATTGCCTTGATTTTCCAGGGATCTAGTCATCCTTCCGTTTCTCCAGCATTCTGGATACAGAAGAAAGGCAAGGCCTGCACAGAAAAGAAATGCAACTAAGACATTTTCCTCATAGTTTCTTGATAAGCAGTATTAGCTTCTATAAATAGCAAAGCTTTTAGAGGAGTTAAATGTTATCCCAGTTTACCAGAGAATGAAAACTAAGGCACAGAAAGCAGCTCAGGCAACATTTTGTAGGCCACTAACAGAGGCAGGAATAAAATGAAGCCTTTTAGATTTTATCTACATTTCCTACACAATTGTACCTGGCAGGTATCTCTTTCCTACTAAGAATAAAAGTTATAAAATTTACATATGATTTGCATATAAATATGTAAAAATAAATGGTAATCTTTACATGAAATCAAGGATATAATATATGGAAATAACTGAAATAATACAATATATGGGATTAATAAAAGTGTAAATTTGACCACTCAAAGTGAATTAAGAAAAGATTAACAGGTTTATTCTGTGATTACCTACCTACAATGAAAAAGGCATGTTAAAAATTTGAAAAAGACTTTTGAAAATCCATTGTCCTATCTTTTCTCACTGGTATAGAAAAAAAACATTCTTAGACTCTGAAGTCTATTTACAGACCTGATTTAAGTATGGACTTTCAAAGATTTTTAAGAAACTACTAGGAGTTTTGGGACTTAAATAGCTATGAAAAGGCAAGCTAAGGCAGCTATGATTTTGATGCTGAGCAGCTCCCCTGTTCCTTTAATCTTAATCCCAACCTGGAAGCGCGAAAGCACATAACTTCTTACAGGAAAACTAGATGTTTTCAGCCAGGAGAGATGGAAATATCTCTCTGAGAAGGGCTTTTACAATGCAACACCTAAGACCACTGAGCAAATAGGAGGTGAGTACAAGCAGCTCTTGTAACTGATTCACTTAATCAGAGCAGATGGTTATTGCCATTAGGTCATTACAGCTAATTAAGGAATGTATAAAAGCTTGTCTTGCCCTAAATGGAAAGTAATGAGTATGAGCATGATTGTGGATGTAAGGTCAGGATCTTACACAAATATAGTAATAATATTTAGAAACAGTATTTCAAAGAAACTCTGATGCTTTTTAATTTTTTTTTTTTCTTATACAACCAAAGGAAAAAAAAAAGGTAATCAAAGTTTGTAAAAGACTCCTTACTTGTTTATTTTCAAAGTTAGGGGACTTAAACTGTATCTCTTACACTTTTGGGTTCTATCTTCTTCCTTATGTATAAGAGTACATACATAAACTGCATGTACTTTGCTTCTTTGTTCTTATTGATGTTTAATGTTAATGTAGTAGATCATTGAGCTTTCCTAATGTTTTTTCCATTCATTCTACTTGTTCAGCCAATTGATTCTTTAGCAGCTTTTATCTTCTCAATCCAAAATGCTAGCTGGTCTTTAAAAGCCAAGAATTGGAAAGTGGTTGGTTTTTCATGACTGTGATAAATTAGCTGTAAGCAACTAACTTAAATCAGAAAATGTAAATGCATCAACAATACTCTTAACTGCTGAAGCATTGTCTACTGAAATCAGTGGAAAGATTATTATTGACTGGAACAAGCTTTGGACCAGACCTTTAGCAGGAAAGAAAAAGGGCAGAAATGAACTAGAGAAGAAAAAAGAATAAGCTAATTGATTTATTTAAAATTCACTTTTTCTGTTAGATTCAGTGTAAGTTCAGCCTTTCTTTTTCTGTTCATATTTTTAAGTAACATGATAATGCCTAAGAAAAGTCTAATGAGGATTGTGCATATCTGAAGCTCAGAAGACTTACTGAGAAATTAAGTTATTGCAGAAGCTATTAAAAAACATTCAAAAGAAATTTAGTTCTTAAAAAAGAAAAAACAAAACAAAAACCCACCCCCTCTCAGCTATAGTTGATAGTTGCTGCAAACTGATGTTTGGAATCTCTGTCTGATTTAATATGTTATATCATAGTAGAGTAAATTTCATTTGTCAATAGATCTTTTTCCTGAGACGTAGAGGTGTGTAGCTCAGCTTTAGGCATCTTTTGATAAATACACAAGAAAAAGAGCTCAGCAAAATATTTGACTGAGAAAGTTTTTGAAACTATATCTGTGGAATTTCAATGTGTGAAGGAAAAAAAAAATTCTGGCTTTCTGGTTAAAATGTCCTCCAAGTACACAGAACAAAAAAAGCCAAGGGTCAAACAGTTGGTTTTACTAGTAATCTTATCCCAGTACCGTGCGGTTCTTTACCAGTCTACATGTTTGTAAACTGTCTGCCAAATGTGTAATGTGGTTTTCTCTCTTTTTGTATTTAATAGCACATAAATTTAACTAATTACAAAAGGACAGTTTTATGCTTACTGACTACCAAAGCTAATATTTTTAAAACAAATGAAAACTGTCCTCCCCAAGAGCAACTGGAGATTAATTTAGGTTTTGAAAGTACCTATTAAATAGACATGAGAAGCTAACTGCTGATACATTCTTCAGGTTTGTTTTAAATCACCTGTTTTATGCTAAAAAGTTCAAAGAGATTTTACAGAAGGAACCTTGAGTCATTGGATTTTCGAACCCTCAAGTCAAAACATTAATGAAGTACCAGAGATTTCACACTTAAAACCATGTGAAAAAGAGACTTTGTCTTTAGTCCCTGGCATTGCAACTCAAAGGCTATGTTTTGCCAGACCGGAATCTGGAAGGTTTCACAAGAAAGGTAATAATATGCCTCTGGGTTTATGAAGGGTGAATAAACAACCAGAGATCCTTGTTTAGGAACACATCAGTTTCTAATGCAGCTACTTTTGAAGTCTATATGCCAGGAGTCTGCCTAGGATGTAAGAAGATGGCCTTCTGAAGCATCTTTCTCAAAGCTGTTTCTGTGTCTCTAATAATTTATAATAGTATTTCTCTAATTGACACAAGATTTTTAAATGGCCCTGAACGGCCAGACTCAGGGATTGCCACATACAACTAAAAAAATAAAGGAAAAAAAACAAAAAAAACCAAAACAAACCCAACCTGTTCTACTAAAATTTATGGACTTTTTTATGTAGCATGATTACTACCTATTTTTCTTCCTTGGTAAATCTATCCTACAAAGGATGTCCTAATCTGAGAAAATCATATTACTAAGAACTGAGTGGAAAACTGCTTCTATTTGAAGAAAGCAATTTTTTAAACTTTATCTACTCAATGGCAAATAAAGTAATTTGTAAAATAGTTCTAATCTTATTTAGTGCCATGATTCGTTCCTGGAAAGATTGTCTTCACATCTATTAATTGAAAATTCTTTATTAATCCAGACTGGGATTAACCATTTGACAAAAGACATTTTTACCTTATTTCTGCCTAAATTTAAAGCTGCATGTTTCTAAACAGTGACAGCATAGAAATGGTCACCCTTTGTAAACCTGAATCTCTCTTACAATACAGTATTCTATGTCCCCTTACCTGGTAAACTTTGACTTTCTAGCTAAATGGTGGCATTAATCGCTTAATAGACTTGTCATTACTGTTATAAAAGTAGCTGGGAGTCATTTCAATGACTTGCTTCATAAAAAGAAGTGAATGCAATAGAAGTTGTAAATTAGTCTGGCACATATGTCTTCAAGATACTTGATTACCTATTTAATTTTCAGCTCTTCTGTGAAAGGGAGGACATCCAGCAGGTGTACAAAACCAGAAACTGATTTACTGTAGCCCATAGAAGAACCTTCATAGTAGACTCGGGCCTGTGACAATCCACGACAGTAACAAAAGACAGTAATTGTAGGGATTTGAAGAGACTGGCTTCAAGAGTGGGCAGATGGCTAAAGGAACAAAAGAAGCTTTCTGAGGTTTCCTCATGCTGCTATCAGGGCCCATTAAGTTTAAGCCAAAAAAAGGGTTTTACAGCTGCTAAAAGGAAACTTCTGCGTGCTGGTGAGACAGTGTGATGTTGAATCAGGCACCAGCAAATCACTGCTATGTGCTGAATTACTTCCACTCTTAATTTCTAAGCAGAGATACAACAAAGGAACCCTTGTAGTGTGTTGAATGGGTCATTGCATACACTTTCTAACAACGTGCGCTGTTGCCGTTACGTTGGGGTTAGGTAACCTGTTTTACTGCATCTCGACGGGCTAGTGTTGGCAATAAGAGCAAGCTCTAGATAAGGCTATACTGATTATTGTTAGGGGTTGCTCAATCTAGTAGCATGATAGATGTGAGGCTGCAGTGGCTCGGTGCCTTCAGCTGGAGCCTGTAGCAAGGCTGGGCAGGTTCCCCACTGGTGCATAGACACACACGCATGAATGGCCAGCCACACTGATCAACCCTGGCAGAAAACTGTGCCTTAATTGGCGCTGATGTAAACACACACCCCACTAACAAACAGCATTGATGGCCTGATCCTGTTCCTCCCCTCTAACTGATCAGCACTGAAGCCCACTTGTGGGATATGCGTGCATGTGTACACAACTTGTAGCACCCCAGTAGCTGGCTTCAGAGACTCAGCTGACCCTGTAAACTCCCCAGTTCCTAGTATGTGAACACATGAGCTTCCAGTGTTTGTTGCCATGCTCTGGTTGCACGCAGACCTCCTGTCCTACTCACTGGCTGTTCCAGTTTGATGTGAACTAGCACTCGCCCATACCCATTCAGAATAAAAAACACCCCACAGAAAGTAGAAACAGAAATTTCTCAGCTATTTTCCCATGCTGGTTGTCCCCCACCCCCCCAGTACATCTTGACCTTTCCATTTCCTTCCCATAACATATTCTACATTCCCATAAAACCCATAATATATTCCACAGTAAATTTTGTACGATCCCCAAATGCTCTTCACCTGCATCCCATATTGAACCCTGTTGGCAATAACCCCTTTGAGTCTGCAACACATTCTAGGAGTTCCTTTGGTTGGCTTATCTTGGTGTGTTTCCTAGACCTATCTTGGTCTGTTTCAGTCCTTCTCCCCAGGTAGCCCCAGCGGAGTGAGAAACGCAGTAACCCCTAGGGCTCCCCTGCCTGTCATTGTTCCTCTGATCCTTATTGAGATTCATGTTTATGGTGATTTGCCTTCAATCACATAACCTAACAATTACATTTGGTTTCCAAAAGATGCATGCTTCCCACTTTTATACTCGATCTTTCATTGACAGTCTTGTGGGATTTTACTAATGGAGCATTGTGTAGTTTAAAATAAATGGGGGAACAATGTGGTCAGAGTAGAAGACGAAGAAAGCAACACGATTAGAGTTAGTCAAATGTTTTTCATTAAGAACTCTACCTTTTTAAAGCTTGTTTTGCAAAAGTGAGGGAATTAAAAATGAAATTGCTGATTTGTCTGTTTGTTTCTTGTTTTTCTTTTGAATCTCCAACACATTTAAAATGTAGATGAATGTGAGAAACATTTACTCTGTTCACGGCTCAGTAAATTGTTGATAAGTTCTCAGCGTTACTGAAAACTGGGAGAAAGGGCTGAAAAAAGTAGTCATTTTTCACCCCTTCCAACCACAGATGCACATCCTCTGGAAGATGGTGTGGATGAAATGGGGGGAAAAAAAAAAAAGCTGATAGAAATAGAGATAATGCTGCCCTTAAAAACATCTAATCTCCCATTTTGCATGGGAGTGTTTGGCGGCTGGGGAGGGTTGGTGGAAATTATATGGCTGGGGGGTATTTTATACAGGTTTATTGATATTCCCCTAGTGGAGGAAAATTGGTATTGTGAATCACAATTCTGTGATGGTCTACTGTCACATTTGACTTTTAAAAACATAATGTCACATTAGACTTATTTAAAATTTCTGTGCCTCTCTCATTCCTTCTGGTGACCTGATGTCATGGCAGAAGCTTCCTTTAGGTCAAAAATATAACTAGGGCATTCTGGGAGTGAGGTGAGGCTAGGTCTTCCTGACCATTTACTACCAGGTCACACTTGTAACACTGGAGTACAACGTTATGTTTCAGCAATTCCATCTTTCTGGTATTCTGCTAACCCAAAGGCCCTATCACATGCTGGCATCTCTAGCTTGCTGGATTAATGTCAAAAAGATGTCTCTCATTGTCAGTGCCTCTGCATCTCCAGCTCACTGAAGTATGCCAAAGCAGAGGTTCTTAGGACATCATTGGCTTGGGAAGCAAAATGGTGGAGAAGCCAGTAGTGGCAAAATCCCAAGTAAGTTCTTTTGTCAGTTTTGAAAGAACATGAAATTTGGAATAATTATATCTGCAGGTGCACTAGATGAAGAGGCATTTGTCCCAAGTTAAAAAAAAGCTTTGTCATATGAAAATGCTTTCATTTTGAAGAAAACATCAAGTTGGCTTACATGTAATAGCGAAGCACAAAACCATTTGGGAAAGGGTAGTTTAAGAAGAAAGCATTTTGGAAAAAAAAAAATCCTCAGTTACTGCTTTTTGTCAAATTTGATGAATATTGAGTTATAACAGCCACATACTTTTATGTTCAAACATTGTGATTACAAGAACAAATCACAGGATCGCTCATGGATCACAGCCACTGTTTGCAGAATTCATTCACTGTTTGTAGAATTCATTCATTCTGGAAAGCTCATAAATATTTAGCATACTGCAAACAGTGACTCTCCCTCATGACTACAGCATATTGATTTTTATATTTATGCCATAGATCCTCCTCAGCTTAAAGAGAATTTTTCCCTATTAGACTGTAAATAATTGATATGCCCATTGATTTTGTTTAATGTTTTAGAAATTTTTCTGAAATTGTGTATTTTATCATTGACTTGTAACATAAAAATGGAAACAACATGTTGTGACTATAATAAAAGGTTACTCAAGGGAAAATACTCTTCTCCCAACACCTTTCAGACGTCTCATGACATATTTGCTTATATAGGCAAGTACGGCTCCCTTTTTTGTCATTCCTCTTACAAAGGTAAATGTTGCTTAAATCTCTTCCCTGCCCTCCAACAAAGCTTGTGTTGAAGAAATTTGCGCTGAAAGCCAACCAACATTTGTGGTGATCAGTGGCATGAAGTCTAGTTGGAGGCCAGTAACTAGCGCTGTACTCCAGGGGTCAATACTGGGCCCAGTCCTGTTTAACATCTTCATTAATGATCTGGATGACGGGGCAGATGCTGTACCCTCAGCAAGCTTGCAGATGATGCAAAACTGGGAGGAGTGGGTGATATGCCAGAGGTTTGTGCTGCTATCCAGAAGGACCTCAACAGGTTGGAGAAATGGGTTGACAAGTACTTCATAAAGTTCAACAAGGAGAAATGCAAAGTCCTGCACCTGGGGAGGCACAACCCCAGGCACCAGGACATGCTGGGGGCCACCCAGCTGGAAAGCAGCTTGGCAGAAAAGGACCCGGGGGTCCTGGTGGACACCAGGTTGAGCATGAGCCAGCAGTGTGCCCTTGCAGCAAAGGCGGCTGATGGTGTCCTGGGCTGCATGAGGAGGCCTGTTGCCAGCAGGTCGAGGGAGGGGATCCTTCTGCTCTAATCAGCACTGGGAAGCACTGGTGTTCAGTGCCCAGTTCTTGGCTCCCCAGTACGAGAGACATGGAAGTACTGGAGAGAAGCCAATGAAGGGCCACAAAGATGATTAAGGGTTTGGAGCATCTCTCCTATGAGGAAAGGCTGAGAGATCTGGGACTGTTCAGCCTGGAGAAGAGAAAGCTCTAGGGGATCTCATCAATGTATGTAAATATCTGAAGGGAGGGTGCAAAGAGGACAGATCCAGGCTCTTTTCAGTGGTGCCCAGTGACAGGACCAGAGGCAATGGGCACAAACTGAAACACAGGAGGCTCCGTCTGAACATCAAGAAACACTGTTACTGTGGGGGTGACCGAGCACTGGCACAGGTTGCCCAGGGAGGTTGTGGAGTCTCCATCTTTGGAGGTATTCAAGAGCTGTCTGGACATGGTCCTGGGCAACTGGTGGCTCTTCCTGAGCAGGGGAGTGTTGAACCAGATGACATCCAGAGGTCGCTTCCAACCTCAAGCATTAGGTGGTTCTGTGTGGTTCTGCGATGTAGAGAAATTATATTAAATATTGTATTTAACCATTGGTTTCAGATGTAACTGTATTCACTTGAAGACTGTATTAATTAAAAGCATCCTGAAATGTTGCTAACTTAAGCAAGCTCAGGACTGATGAAAGCTTTCCTTTGGCTTCCCACTTGCTCTTGACACATGCTCTTTATATATGTAATGGAGTTCTTGGTTACTTAGCAGGCTGGATTTGTTATCATATTAAGACTAGATGTGCATAATTTCTGAATTACTTTTTCCTAATTCTTCATTTCCTTTCATTATCAAGGTGGTCCCGCTGGAAAACTTGAGACACTAGATTTCATTGTTCGGTCTGAACAAGATCCAAAGCATGTTTAGACACTTATGCGCAGATTGCCAAGAACAAAAGGGAACGAATATTTGTGAAGTAGCTATTTTCAAATTCTGAACATAACAGATGCCAGCAGATGATGACCAAAAATATATTTTATGTAACAGGCTAAAACTGGAAGATGAAACTGCAAAGATAAAACTTGCAGAAAGTAACTACCTGGATTTTTCTATCTTCCCTTTTGAAAAGTAGATCTTATAATCTTTTCAGAAACTAACATTGTAGATTACGGGAGGCTTGTTATACCTGTGCTTGATGTCCAGGATGTTACAGGTCTGTCTGGAGTAGAAGGCAGAAAGGGTTGTCAAGCCTTGAACCAGGCTGCCCAGGGAAGTGGTTGAGTCGCCATCCCTGGAGGGATTTAAAAGACGTGTAGATGTGGCACTTAGGGACATGGTTCAGTGGTGTTAAGTTAATGGTTGGACTCGATTATCTTAAGGGTCTTTTCCAACCTAAATGATTCTATGATTCTATTCTATGAGTCTATGACTATTTAGGTGATACCAACAAAGTTACTTGATTAAAAATTAATATTCCAGAAGGTAGTTCTTAGAGCATATCTACAATTAACTTGGTTTCATCGATATGCTATCTGTGAAGGTAATAAACATTTTATTTTTGAGGTTACAGTCTGAAGTGCCTGGTGCACTGATACAATACTTAAGGTTAGTCTGCTTTTATTGTGCCTGATACAATAACACTCAAAGATACGTAATTTCTTTTAATTATTCCACCGGTAGAGGCATCCACTGTTAAATGACATAATTGTCAATCCTCTGTTGCAGAAGTTCAGAATCAGATGGGAACATAAGTACATCTTTTATTGTTTGAGTATTTAAAAAAAACAAAGGAAGAAAAAACTGCTGCTCTGCGAGGGAACCTTATCCAAACAGGATACACATGACCCTCTCTGATTTCAAAGCTACTTTAAAAAAAAAAAAAAAGCCCGCTGTGCTTTAATTACAATGTTTTTTAAATTATCCATTTCTTCATTCTCAAATTACCTGTAACAACAACAAATCTAATTCTATATTGATACAAGACAAGGTGGTTCACCTAATGTACTCAAAATAGCCTTCCCCAAACACAGGGTCAGATTCATGATTCCATGTCTAAAGAGTAATCTTTGTTCAGAGAGCACATGTTTTGCAGATGGTATTTGTTTTGTGCAGCAGAGAGGATCCTAACTCCTCTGGCCAGGTCCACACCAACTCAGTTCCCCAAATGTCAGTAGTGTTGCTAGTTCATAAATAGGTTAGTATTAACCTCCAGAGAGAGCCAGATTCTCTCACCTCTTCTGCTTTTCCTTTCTCCTTCAGGAAGACTGGTGAATTAGTGCTATGGATTTTTTGTGAGTAGTCTTCATCCAAGGATATGTTTGTCTTAACAGCCTAAATAACTACAAATCCCACGTGTTAGACAAGTGCCTTACTATCCGGCTGTATTAGCTGGACACGGAACAATTTACATGACATTTATTCCAACATCTTTCTGATCAAACTTCTCCTGTTTGCAAAACTTGGCTTTTCTATGCATACTTCCTACATTTGACTTCACATCAGTAAACTCATCTGTTTTGATGAGTTAAGTTGCTGCTAAAAGTAGAAATGATGACTTGTGGAAGTTACTTTTCCCTCTGTTTTTTAGGACAGTAGGTTTGTGATTAGCTGAGATGTCAATGGATTCCACAAAAATTTTGAACAAGTTGCTGTTACCAGAGTTACAACAATATCAGACCAACATGTAAGAGGTAGTAATGAAGGAACAAGAATCCAACATATCAGTCTGGCTTCCTTTTCCGAAGAATCCAACAGCCAAACAACTTAGAGGCCTTCTAACAGTCATCTCAAAACACTTAAGGTGAAAACCTTGGTAGCATCAAAAAGGTAGCTTTAATATGAAATGTGCTTCTGAATAAAAGTAATTAACTTCAAAAAGCATTGATGATTTTAAAAAAAATCTCTATAATCAACCGACTACATTTCATTATCAGATTTGCTATGGTTTTTGACTTTTTTTCTTCATTGGAACAAAAATGTTTTTGAGAACAAAGCAAGGAAATGCTTGCTCTCCATTTTGTTCTGAGCTCTCATTTCCTTTTTATATTGTCCTGAAATAGTGTTTTGTTGTAGACTGAGTTTTCTTGCTTATTCATTGTACTATTCTTCTCCAAACCCCCACTGCTATTGTATTGGTTTTAAATGTAAGGGCATATGCCTGAAAACTCCTACTGCTGTATATTGGTTTACCATTTTGCTTGTAAGAAACAAAGTTTCACAGATAGCTGACAACTCTTGACAAATCATGGCAGCATGACAGTATTAATGCCTATATTCCAGGTGTTGATTAGCTTGTAGGAAAGCAGTTATAGAAAGAAAAAGGAAAAATTAGAAAATGAAAGTGATCATAGGCAGAAAGGTGCCTTTGTTAGCAAAGAAGAACGATGAGTTTAATTAAAAAAAAAAAGTAGAGAAAAAAGTTTAAAAAGACTCAAGGAAATAATAAGGCAAAGTTATAGAGTATTAGTTCACAGGTATTGCTTGAGGGAAAAAAAAGGTCACCTTGTTATATAGATTGAATATCAATTTATGTGGCTGAACATGGAAATATACACCAGAAAAATATTCCTGTAGCAAATGAGGTTATATTTATAGAAAACAGGTATAGAAGTGTTTACAATAACTATTGTTATTGTCTACTTTTTTATTAAAAAAAAAAATTCTCAGTCTAATTCTAAATTTTAACAAAAATATTTTTGTACATCTCTAATTCCTGTTATAATATTACAGTTCATTTCTACAGTTCAGATAAAATGGGCCATCCAAGTGACTCATGATATTTTTTAGAACATGGTCACAGTGTACTCTAAAATAATGAGAATTGGTTTACAGCCAAGGAAAAGGAAAGTGGAGAACCATTTTAAACACAATTCAGAATCACTATCCTAATTGCAGGACAGGGAAAAAAATACCCTCTTTGGGTTGTGTCAGCATCAATTTAAATTGACACTGCAAAGCTAAGAATCCATCTGGGAAGATGGAAAAATAAGTGTCAGCAGTCCCTTTTGAAGTGGACAAAAGCATGAAGTGCATTTCAGAGAAATGGCTGATCACGACACATCCATTGTAATACTGTTTTAGGAAAGGATGAAAAAATCCCACTTCCATGATTAACTTTTTGATATCTTCTCTGGGTGGAGGGACAGTTACTGTACTATATCCTTGTACTGAGATAAGAAAGGAAAGTAAAAGTGTGTTTCCCCCAGCAACGAGCAGATCTGGCCATGTCTGATTTATACTGAAAAGCATTAAATAAGAACAACCTCCACCACAAGAATATTTTGCTGTATGTATGTTGGGTGTATAAGCAAGCTCTATTTATAATCAGCAGGTCACTGATGAATAGAGGTATTTAATTCTGCTTACAACTTATAATTAACATTTTATCATTTTCTATCAGCTTCTTATGCTCAAAGGTACTATCATGGGTATTTAAATGATGAAGTTAGTTTGTCATAGTCCCTGCAGCCATGAACCATTTTAATTGTTGAAGCATGTGGAGAGATGATTGATGTGAAAAGGAAATCATAGTGGTAAACTACTGCACCTTAAACAGCTCCTTCCCATATATCACCCTATACACAGAAGCCCTCCAGATTAGCCTTGTTTAAATATTATTTGCATTTAAATTGCAGGATAGGTTATAGACTCTGTATTTTATGAACAAGGCTAAATGCTAAAACCAGCAGTTACATTCTTTTAAACAGTGAAATTCACTGGTGCACTTTGAAGGCATGGCTATAAGCAGACTGCAGAGTCAAGGACATAAGAGGAGAATCTCTTCTGATGTTTGCAAGGTTAGGGGCTAAGAGGCAGTGCAGAAATGCACTGACTGGGTTCTACATTGTGCATAAAGGAAAGTACTTCCATGTTCTGAATAGTGCCTTTGTAAACACATCTTCATTCAAGTATTGTACAGCCTTAATGGATTTTCTATACACTTTTTTTTTGTTATTTTGCAGTTAAACTTCAAAATGTTCTGCAGAAGGGTAGTATGGTAATAGAGTGCTACAATATCACTTCTATCCATAGCTTAAGTAATTGTCGTGGTTTAACCCCAGCCAGCAAAAATAAACCCCACAGAGCTGCTCGCTCCCCCCCCCCTCCAGTGGGATGGGGGAGAGAATTGGGAGGGCACAAGTAGGAAAGCTCCCGGGTTGAGATAAAAACAGTTTAATAATTGAAATAAAACAGAAGTAGAACAGCAATAATAGCAAATGGGAACAACAACAATAACAGAATATACAAAGCAGACGATGCACAATGCAACTGCTCACCGACCGCCGACCGCGTGTCCCGAACCGGGGGATGAGCCCCCCACACACCTGGTTTTTATACTGAGCATGATGTTACATGGTATAGAACACCCCATTGGCCAGCTGGGTCCACCACCCTGGCTGTGCTCCCCCGGCCCCGGTGCAGGCATCACCCAGCAACAGCCAAAGCATCAATGGGCCATTAACGCTCCTTTCACACTGAAGAAACACAGCACAGCCCCCAAGCTATAGGGAAGAAAGTTAACCCTGTCCCAGCCAGAACCAGGAGAGTAATGAAGACTCTAACTGTATATTAATGCTAAATACCATTGTTAGGAAGCCTAATTATGTTTTATTCCATGTTCAGTTTGAATAAGTGCAGCAGGTCAGTCATTCTGAATAACAAATCAGCTTCTTAGCCTCTCCCAGAAATAATTCATTATTAAAAAAATCTGTTGTTGATTTTCATTTTCCAAAAGGTGGTTTAAAGATTTATAAAAGGACACTTTCTTTCTCCAGGGCCTTTCAAAATTCAGAATCTATCATTTAATAGAGTGCCAAGAATGTAAAATGCGCATTTCACTCACAAAAAAAATTCTCACACAAAAAGTTTTAAAATGGAAAATATAATTAAAATTTCTCTATATGGGTAAAAATCTGTAGGGTTTCACTTCGTTGTGCAACAAGCTAACAAAATGCCTATTGAAATTTGTTAGAGAAAGGTATGGCATTGTTCTTAGGAGAGTAATAGTATCAAAGACCTCATTTGGTATTGAAGTTGTCTGCCAATTCAGAATATTACAGATGAGATCCTGGAAAACACTGGCTGACAAAGAATCTGGTCCTAATCCAGAAAATAATAAAGGAATGAAGTATCCGGGGGGGGGGGGGGGGTGGAGAAATATCTAGTGGCCGAGGTGATTATTGAAAGACTTCATTAAAAGAATGAAGCTGTGTCACCAGTTTGCTTGGTGTGACTTCCAGGGCACTGGTAATCAGGAACAGAGCTTGGTAAATCATTCATAATGAATGAAGAGATCATTTGAGAAACATGAAATCTTTTGTTCATGAAGTTTGAGAATCACTTATTTGAAATGTTCAGCTACAAAATCGTAATAACTCACAAGCAGCTCGATGGAAATACTTCTACTACATCAATCTCTATGTAAGGGTAGAGATTACATTTTATGATGTGTGTGTTTGCATAGGTCATTGGGATGCTGCTCTTGATTACAGCCTCTGAGACAAACTGCTAAACAAAGAAATGAAGAACAGCATAAATTACATCCCTCTATGAAATATGCGCAGTAGCTCCAGTGGACTGTGGCGTGACTAATAGTGAAATATTTTCATGTTCTCGTATTTTCTCTTGTCATTTCTCTATCTGTTAACTTTCAACTATTTAAGGCCTGAACCTTTTACTAGTCCCACATCTGATCTTGGTCAGTCGTCACTGCTGTAATTAAATCTAATTTGTTCGGAACACTTTAAAAATGTGAGGATCAAGCACTGGGCATAGCACATCAAAGAATAAGGGAAGAGACCAGAGCTGGATTGGAGACCTGGTGGGAGACGAGGGAGCCAGGATCACTGCACTTAAAGCTGTTCTTCCCAGCTTCTTCCTACAGCAGCTGCCTTCACCCCATATCCCATGCCACTCACGCTGTCTTTTCAGAAGTATCTGGAACAGGGTCTGCTCCCCCAGGCAAGCTGCACATGCCCAAAGCTGGTATTGACCTAGCAGAAATAATAAGTAATTATTTGTGATTTCATGTGTATGTTTACAGTAAGTGGGGGAAATATTTTGAGCAATACATGTGAAATATTTGGATAACTCTTGAGACTCAGTGACTATTAATCCTGGTGGTAATTCCAAAAAGTGTCTGCTCTTTATTTGTATCTCAGAACAGCATCCCAAAATAATAGGTTATACATAAAGTCAAGGGCACTGGGTTCACTGATGCACCAGCTGCTCTCCCAAGTGGAATTCTTCACAAGCAGTCAATAATTTGGTCTGCAGTAAGAAGTTTACAGCATTTTTTCTTAAACTAGAAGTGCTAAAATTGTATATAAAACATATCTTCTGGTATTTCATTAAGGTTACTGACCTTGTGTCCAGGGGAATAATAAGATGCCAGAAGGCTGAAAGAAATGCAAATAAAAGTGATACATTGTTCTGGGACTGTTGTTTGTAATGCTACAACATTTTTAATTCTATAATGCCATCATTGGCTTGAGAATAGTAGGCTAAAGCTGAGAGTTACGGATCCATATCCTCAGCCACAGGGAGGTATTTAACGTACTTTTTTCACCATTTATCTAATGGTCTATAGCAGGAGGGTATGGAGTAGACATTCATATTGCCAAGTTTTAGACTCCTAGCACAGATACCTCAGTTAAGAAGCTGGCATGTTAATATACACAAGTTAGCTTCCTGCTCTGGTTTACACTGTGGGGAAGCCTGCCTTTCTAATGTTACTACAAAAAGAACACAGAGTTCCTGAATATTTACAATTGGGAATAACTTTCTTCTTCTCTCTTTAATTATTTTAAATCTGCAGAACTTTAGACTTCATCTTTTGTGCTGTGTATTTAAATGGGAACGTCTGTGTATCTTGAGGAGAAGACTATAATGGCTGTTTTAAGTTCATTCCAGCACAGCATGTGTTCAGGAACTTGCCCATTCTACAGCACTGGTTAGGGAAAAATTATTATTTTAATCCATAGTAATTGTCAAGAGCTTTTGTGGACTGTGCCAGTAGGTAAGAACTAGTGAGATTCCAAAGGTAACTACCACGGTGCCTTCACTTGCCTAATCTTAATCTTCAAAGGAATCTCTCTCCTATGAATCTTCCAGTGATCACTCAAGACATCTGCAAGACAGAGCACTGAGTAGTCGCTATGTCAGACTGCAGAACTCATCTCCAAAGGTAAGTTAGTCTTAACACGCAATATTGTTTAAAAAATACTGCGTACCTGATTGTAAGATGAAGAAGCAACAAAAATGTTTCAAATATCTTCTAGGGAGGCCATATAAGATATAGTCTCTGCAAGACAAATTTTCTCTTCTTCAGCTATATAGAATCATAAAATCATAGAATCATTAAGGTTGGAAAAGACCTCTAAGATCATCAAGTCCAACCGTCNCGTGTTCAGCCGCTGTTGACCAGCACCCCCAGGTCCTTTTCAGCTGGGCAGCTTTCCACCTTAAAGGAAATGTCGTGTTGTTAAAGTGTTCTTAAGAGTTGTGTTTGTTACAGTAGAGTATATGAAAACTCTGCATGTTATCTGTTACATGGAAGCACACTAATTATTAGAGAATCCCTTCTAAGGTTTTTCAGGTGGGATATTCTTGCCATCAAAACTACATTCACTTTCAAACAGCAATATTATTTTTGACAGTCTAAAGGGTCTAGATAATCAGCACAGAGGAAATTTTAAAGGAAACTCCATAAATCCTCTTCTATATTTTCACAGCATCCACTACAAATGATTCCTGCCCTAGAATGAAGCTTTTGGACTTCATCATGGTTGAAATACTTAAAGATAATAATGACATTAATACGGCTTGTAGCAATTGATGTAGGCAATATATTGCTAGATCAAGAGGAAACATCAAATAGGAAAATAGTATTCTGATTAGAATTATAATGAAAAAGAGAAAGATAATTTCATAAACTACTGAGATGTAGTGCAATTAGCAGAAATGAACTGAAATTACGATTTTACTTGTAAGCGCTTGAGAATGACAAAGACCTTGAAAATTATAAAGGCCATTAGGCTGAGAATGAAGGGCAAACCTGTCAGGGAGGGACGTTTTGTTCTGATGACTGCCCTATTCAGAGTTTTTTTCCCTCTTTTCTCCAATTTGGAAGAAATAGACTGCTGCCTTGAAAGGCCACTTTCAGGGACCTGAGAGCACTAATAGTCCTCGACAGCCCTGATCAGCCCCACTTGTGTCCCCAAAACCCACCCCTGGGCCCAAGACCCCATGTCAGCCTCTCTGGGCTGTCCAGCAATGTCGCTGATCTCCAGCCCCGCCGCTGCCCTGCCCTGCCCGGCCACGGGCCCTGCTGAGCCAGGTCCCAGCCGCGGGCTGACGTCCCGCCGTGGCCCTGGCCGTCTGTCCCGGGGCTGCGTCCGACCCTGGCGCTCCCCATGGGGCTGGAGCCTGGCCCCCACCCACATGCTGACATCCCGGCCTGCCCTCAGCTCGTCCCCGTTCATAAGCACCAATGGGATCTGGACATAAAGACCCATTTATCTTGAAAGTTGACAGGCATATTCCATATTTGGAAACAGTAACCAAATGCTTAATTTGCAGCTATTCCCACGGCCTCGCTGGACAACAGTCTGTATGTCCATCTGTGCACTCCTCCGAGCAGCTGTGAGCGTGCCACACACAAACTCTTCAAAGGTTACAGATTTTAGTCTCAGCACCTAATTAAAGTATGTTCAGCGGGCTTGATATCAAAGGCCATCACTATTTTATGTAGCCAGCTTTTCCTCTGTGTTGCTCTGATCACCCTCTTTCCAAATGTCTTCGTTGTTTGTTGTATATCTTTTAAATAGAGTTACGACCTTGCAAGTACTTACGCAAATTCCCTCACTAATGACATGACTATAATACACTTTCTCTGGTTATTGCACACTAACTGCAATATGAAGCTCAGTGGCATTTAACTCAGAAATATCTCAGCCATATCTCCTGCTACGTGTCAGTGAATGCCATTAAAATGTGTTCACCCCTCATCGTTCACTGGGACAATTGTTTTGCACACGTATGCACAGAGAACATCTGTTCAAGATATGAAACCAGATTCTTTTAGGTATGTGTTTGAAGAAATGGTGGGGGAATGAAAAGTCACATAAACTGTTACGTAAAATAATATCTGCAGTATGCGTCGGCTAGTTAAAAAAACAAGGGTTTGTTTGAGAATTCTGTTAAATATTTATATTAACTGTAAATCTTCTAGTTTAGGGTAATGCTTTGCATTTCTAATTTACATTGAATTAAATAAGAAAAACTTATGTAAGTATTTCTAAATTACATTTGCAAGAATAGACATGCCAAAAATGTGTATTACTATATAATATAATGTATTATGTATTTATTACATATTATACATTATTAAATACTATAAAAGGACAAAAAATAAGAGAAAAATGTATTTAATAATCCTGTCCCATAGTTGAGAAAACTTCTGAAGGACTCCCTGTAGAGGAATTCCTCTAGGTTTCATTCTTCCACACATTCCCGTGAAACAGATGCAAAGCAAAATGGAGTAAAAAGGATCAAGCTTCATTTTAAGAGCCTAAAGAGATAATCAACTGGAAACTTTGTGTTTGAGTGTTGGAATTCACAGTCCACAGAGAGGCATAGGAGCATGATAGTTTCACTAATCTTAATGTGTTATTCTTTACATTTCCATGTTCCAAGTTTATTGGTCCACATACGCATAAACATCACATAGAATTAATTTCCCTAGAAGAGAACTCATCCCTTCCAAATTTAGTATGTTACTTGCTTTTTCAAATGTAGTATGTTTGCTTTTTTGATTTAAAACACGTAAAAGCAAAACCAAATGTGCTATTATGCATCATATTCAGAAGTGATAGACATTAGCAGCCCTTTAAAATAAGTAAGTCATATAGACATAAGGGTTTTTAATCTATAAAATGCTTACAAGTAGTGCCAAGTCACACAAAAAATAACTCTTATTCTTATGAGATCTGTGCTTTCTGCTTTATCCTCTCTTTTCAAAACCAGAATAATTTCAAGAAATATCAGAGGATTTTTTTAAAGACACTTGCCCTGTTTTTTATCATATCCCTCACTGACTGCTCTGATGAGTTCATAATGAACTTCCTTAGACACAGGGGATGACATGGTAAAATAGTATCATTTATTATCATTATGAACTATTATTTCTGAGATAAGAAAAAAATTATAATTGTTCGAATAGCACTAAAAACTTCTAATTTGTAAGGAGAAAAAAACCCAAGAAAGAAACCGAACTTACAAGCCAGGGAAGAATTAAAATACCAAAAACTCCCAATACTTCACTTTTCTTTCATAAACTCAAAAGAGCAAAAGAATGATTGCTACAGCAATATTGCCACCTCCTCGTTCTGTCTATATTGTTATCACAGAAGCAAGTACAAGAGCAAAGACACTGATAATGGCAATGCTTATGTGAGAAGTGAACATATGGCAGGGGAAGTATGTGCCATATATCAGTTTTTCTTTGCCTCCTTTTGTATTTAAAACAAGAGAATGAGGTAACCAGTTTTTCTCAGTTATATTACACCAACATATTGCTATTCTCCCACTCCCATTATCAGCAGTCTATGGTTTTTCAACTGCTGCTGTACACAAGTGTACTGTGAAAAGGAGAGGACAAAATGATCAAACCTGCTAAGCTATTCCAATTTTTGTAGTCTTTCATATAGTTCGTGAGACCAACACTTCATGAGAAATGGAATTGTATTGATGATGGGCAGAAAGGCAGCAGCAAAGAAACAAATGCCTAAGATCCCCTGTTACCCTTTTCTTCGTTTTTTCATGTATGATGACTTCGCAGGATTCCTCGACTTCTCTATGGGCTTGAGGAACTGACATGATACAGTTCCCTTGACATAGAATTTATCACCTTGCAGTTTCTTTGGTCAGCGTAACTAAGTTTTGGGCCACCCTTAAGTGCTTATAAGACTAAAACCTATAGACAGTTCAATTTTCTTGCCCAGAATACTTGATTTAGCAAGGTCTAAAATCAGACACTGCTATCAGTGGTGCTAATAGCAGTGCTTAATGTTAGGCAAGTTTGGTTGCATTCCTGAGTTGAGCCCAAAGAGTAAGTTTCTCAGTAAGAGAAAACCTAGTCAGGGGTCTTACAGAAAGAACTCCTAGGATCCTTGTATGAACATCACATCTCAAAATATCTTCTTCAAATCAATTTTTTGAATTATTCTAGTTCACAGGAATAACTTCATCAGTGGATTTTTTTTAGTAATAATAAATATATATAAAAAAATATACATAAGCTTCTTTTAAATTAAATAAGTCTTTTTTACTAAAGATCATGAGTATCTGTTGGAAAATGGCTAGTAAATTCAGTTTCTCACCAGTGCACGCCAGTTGAATTGAAATATAAGGAAACACAAACTCACTACAGTAGCAGTTGCAGGAGCCCTTACTATACTGCAGATGAGGATGCTTGGAAGTGTTGGTTGTGGTATTGTTTCTAAAGTTTTAACCTTTCTCTCTCTAGTTTATATCATGGGGTGTTTCAATGAGCTGAGCATTTCTTTTTGGAAAAGTTGATGTGTGTGAATCCAGGTATACTGATAGCCATCGTCAAGTCAAATGAGATGTCACAAACAATCTCAAGGGCAGCTTGAGTGCTATCGAAGGAAGAAATAAAACAAAATTAATTTAATTGATTTAATAGAATTTTTTATATACGATGTACACTTTTAAAATATCTGGAACTGTTTGGCTCTATGGGTAAGTATTTGAAAAATAGTCTGCACTAGTAGATTAGACACATTTAGGGCAATTTTCTGGTTTTGTTTGCATGCTTGATAGTAGAGCTCTATGCTGTAACATAAGTTGAATTTGTCCTAACTGAGAAATGATCCTTGTCTGTGCTAACTCACAGTCAATGGTCAGGACTTCTTTGGGCTACTCCTATAATGTCCATACCACATTGGTAACAAGCAGTTCTACTAGTGTAACAGCATCAAGGATTGAGTTCTTATGCCCAGAAAAGTCTTCTGGAATTGTTTAATTTTTTTGGTATAAATGTAGCTTATATGTCTCTATGGGATTACCATGTCCCTATCTCACTTTTAATGATGTGTATTTACATGTGGCTGTGCTAGCATAAGAACTAAAGCAGAATGTCAGTGTTCTGAAAAGCATCTACGAACATAGAATCACAGAGTCAGAGAATNAGCATTTAGGCCAGATCTTAAAGTAGTGTAATTATGAACCAGTAAATATGTCTGGTACCAGTTTCTGAAGTAAAATTAGCATCAGTGTGCCAATTCTAGTAATTTTTGATTTATAGCCTTGATCAGACAACTCATTTCAAACTTGACAAAATATATTTTCAGAGCAAACATCCTTGAAAATATTTTCTAGTTACTGCAGTTTCTGGTTAAATTTTATTTGCAGTGACTTTCTCTTTCATAGAGAGAGAAAGTCTTTTTTCTACTTGTAAATTTTTTTCAATACTTCATTGTGTGATCTTTCCTTTATTGCTGCTGTCGAGGACCATTATTTTCTCCTGCATAGGTACTGATCCTTCTTTTCTTTCAAATATTCTTTCTTCCGAATAAATAAGCTTAAAAGGATTTTAGAGTCCTCAGCAAAACCAACACTCACCAGCTACCAGGTTGATGACTTTTCTGCCTATCCATTTCTGAACAACAATATTTCTGCACTTTCCTGGCTCATAGAAATCACCAGCAAGGTTTAAGCAATGTATTTTTTCATTACTTTTGAGAGACGGATAGAATTTAATCTGTCCAAGCTTTAATTTTTTTTTTTTTTTAAATCTTTATAAAGGGCCGTACCCGTTCACAGTGGGAAATAGTTTATTTCACTATTGTTACCATTTATGTAGTATTTTTGATCTCATTATTTTGTTTTTTTCATAGGTAGAAGAAAAACCACCATCCACATTGGATGTCTATTCCTTGTAGAGTCTAACAACTTGAAAAATTCCAATCTTTGAACATATGGAAAAAGTAAAATTAGTACTTTTCTAACTCAGTAGGAAAAATTCATGGGTTTTATTCCATAATTTCATTATAAGCTGGTCAGTTTTACATAGAGTCATAACTTCCTCATTAAGAAACCAGAATTATTTTCCTATGCATTTTCCAATCTCACCTAGAAGCTATGTGGAAGAGGGCATGGCTTATCAGAAATGAGACAGCATAAGGTGTCAAGTAAAGCAGGATGCAGTTAGCAAACAGTAGAGATCAAATACTCGCACCCTTCCCAACTAATCGAACCCATAAGTAAGTAATACAGCTAAGAGAAGTTACACTAAATAATTACCCATTCCACAAAATGCTTTGAGTCCTGAATCATCATTTCTGAGTTAGCTGCTAACTAGCTGTGTTTCTGCATGGCTGGTTAGTTGATCGACTCCTTGCTTTTCCGGTTTATTCCTGTCTTTTGCCTACAATATATTTTTTTTCTCAGTGAACCCACGTATTCCATCCCCCTCACCCTTTTTACTGTTTTTTCCCCACTGTGATCAATGCAACTCAGTGACAGGTCTTTAACCCTCATGAACAATAGAGATGCTTTTCACAGCAAAGGACTGGCACTGGTATCATTAAAAAACTGTCTTCATCTCAAACGGTCAAGATTGCTATACCATTTTTAATATGGCCCTGAAATTTTTTCTTTATCTCATTACTTCCATCCTGAATAACAGATTCTATGTGAATAACTGTCACAGAAAACAGCTCCATGAAACGGATATTTTAAATGTGTTTCTTTGTTAAAATTACTATTCAGTGAACTGTTGCTTTTAATCTAAAACCACACACACACATAAAGAGAAGGTCATGACCAGATTTGTTTTAAATCAAAGGAAATCATTACAGAAGCAGCTCTTCTAAAGATAATCACTTTATGAATCAAGACAAGTAGCATGAACTGGAGTACTGAAATATAGAAAGAATTGGTTTAAGCATCTTTGGCAAGTTTGGAAAATATTGGAAGACTTTAGATAGTTCAGTTACCACTGATACAGAAGGCATGAAGTGAAAGGTGCCCCATCCCCAGCTTCCAGAAGAAACTCCTCCCCCTCCCAGCAGCCTCAGGGGCCAGTTACCCCAGAAGTCACTCCTCTCTCCCAGTCATGTGGTCAGTTGTGATGGGCTGACAGGACCTGCCACCCCTACCAGTTTATACACAAGTACATCAGGCCCTTCTCCTATATATGTAGGGGACACCATTCTGTTTTGTTCATCATTTTATGGCAGGGAGCTGCCAATTTTGTTGACCATGATACTGCTCTGTGATTGGCGGATGGCCATTTCTTAACATCATCAAAACCACATGTATTCTCAGGCAGCCTTGTGATTGGCTGGCCACCTCCTTTGGATCAGGAAGTGCTAAATTATAGAAATACATACATTTAAATATAATCTGTACATAGATAGATTTTTATATGTAGATAGATATATTTATATACATAGATTTATATACAATATGTGCATATATAGAAATATATATAAAACAGAGCATACAAATATGTATGAATATATAATATTTAAAATTTAATATTAAATATAAATATTAAATATACAAGATATAGTACTTTATTTATACATAGATACACATTTTATCAAAATATGTAAATATTTCTGTGCACATATGTGTATATTTTATATATATATTTATCAAGTTATAGAAATGAAATATATGTAACCATAAGAGCATAGGTATAAAACGGATAAAACATTATTTTATATCCATATTCGATGGATAAAACGTGAACAAAAAGTAATTAAGCAAAAGCAAAAGTCTGGGTCAGGATCCCCCACTTTACCAGACTGCAGAACAAAACAAAATGGTGCTCCCCTGCATTACAAGGAGAGATGAAAATGAATGGCTAGGGAAGAAATCAGATAATGAGCATGATGAAGAAGGCAAAGAATATGTGAAGATGAAGATATAAAGAATTGTATACTTTTATACTTGCAGTCCCTAGTCTCAGCCAAGGTAGTAGTTATAGGGCAAAACCTATGAGGCAGATGAGGAGTTAATTGGTGAGATGAGAAAAGACCAAGAGCTACAGCCAGCCCACAGTCTGTGAGAGGCAGAACCTTATCTTCCACTTGGCCATGGTGATGGCAGTATGCCTCAGTATTGCAGACCCGCTGATGGGGAGAAGCACATACTCTCTGGTTTTGAGTATCTTGCAAATTCTTCCCAGCTTCCCCTTGTCTCATGTGTGATATTAGAGGAGTCAGAGGGAATGAGTGAGTTTCCTGTGTCACTGCAGAGGAAGAGAAGTAGAGGGTTAGTAAAGACGACCAAAATCCTTAAAGCATCCTTCCTCCCTACAGTAAATACGGTTAGGACGGACGAAAATCCATTATTCCTGTTTCAAACATAAAGAACTGAAGCATGAAGGGACTAAGTGATTTGATTCAGCTAGATTATGAATATGATTACGGGAAAGATGGGAAGTGAAATCTAGGGGTATTCCTGGTTTTGTTTGGTTTTGGTTTTTTTCCCTTTTCCTGTCAAAGGAAATCCTATGCTATTTTCATATGTATTCCCTTCCTGCTCCTTATTTTATCTTTATAGTGTAAAGATCTTAAGATATAGATGATTTAAAACTTCACACTGCTTTGCACAGGATGGCTCTGGTCTAGTAGCATCTTCTAGAAGCATATTTGTAGATGGTATAGAATAAATCATAAATAACTAAAACACAATAAAAATGCAATAGAGAGCCTAAATAAAGTAATAAATTGCTGTCCAACCAATTTCTGTAAAGCTGCAAACCTTCCCATTGGGACAAATCTTCAGGGTCTAAAAAAAAGTGTTATTGCTTACAGAGTTGTGGAATCCTTCTGCTGACAATGTGTGTTCGGCGTTCATTTGAAAAGTAAGTCAAACTACATCATAAATTTTTCAAGGAGACAATGGAAACATGGAATTTACGATCATTGACTCTTGCTGAAGGTTGATCCTGTAGATCTGTATTTGTCATTTCAATTGCACAAAGTCATTTTTCAGTTTTTCATGGCTGGTTGAAGGGTTAGAGTGCCAATGGAAACACCATATTGAAATAGCATATGTCAGAAATATTGCACAGGAACTGGGAGCTGCTTTAACAGACCTTGTAAAATCTTGCTCCTTCTTATACTGAACATAGGGGTGAGAGTATTTCTTATTTGCCTTTTAAGTCAATTGGCAAGTTGTCTGAACTGGAACCATAGGGTTAGGCTGTGAGGGAATTTTAGATTCTGTCAACACGTGAAGATTTTCTTTAAAGGCAGTGAGCTACTTCCACTGGTTTTTACTAAACAATAAATAAATTGGCTATTTTAAAAGTCCTTGAATAGCATAAAAGCATTGAATCACTCCTTTAGCTATTCCACTGAAAAATATTTAATTCTTGCCCTCTGTTGAATTTATCTAAAGAAGGGTTATTAATTTTCTTTTCAGTTACGCTTTGCTCAGGGAATATTCTCCAGTGTTTTTCTGGCTTGAGCTATGCTTGAAGGTTTTGCCAGCATAAGTACGTAAAATAAGAGTGTGAAAAATAATTTCCCTGTCAAGTGCATCTTTGCTAGAAAATAACAGTGTGAGTAAAGAATGTGACTGGAAAAAGAGTGAATTTTTAATAGTTAACCAATTTTATGCAAGGAACTGGTATGAGTTATGCTAACAAATACATCCCTTTGGTGGTCAGGTTTGTTGGTATGGCAGTTAACAATCACTCTCTAATAAAAGTAATGTATCATTTCTACACTTCTTAGGTCTCCTAACCAGTTGCTTGCATGTTATTTGGGGGTTTTTTGGCTTTGTTTGTTGTAATAAATTCAACTTGGTATTTGTTTTTCATTTCAATCTGAAGTGAGAGGATTGTGTTTACAAGAGAAAGGAGGCATTTGTGAAGGATGCTCTTGGATTTCCTGGCCAAGTTCCCTATACCTTTTCTGGTAGTAGCTGTAGATTTGGTTTGTTACACTCCAGCTGCCTGGAAAAATGAGGTCTGGATTTCTGGCAGTCTCTCCTGGGCCTGAAGCACCTTGCCAAACACCTGTCGAGGCAGTTATGATGCAGACGATACTCAGACAAAAGTAAGCGGTATGACATGGGAGGCTATATTCAAGTTCAAATATAAGCAGTGGAGCTAATGGGAAGTGTGTGCATACTCCGTGAGACCAGGATGACTTTCTGATTCGGGGACTGAGATGCCTGAAATGGAAAATACATTCCTTCACAGAAGGGATATGAAGCCAAAGTACAAGTGTGTTGGAGTTGAGACGTGGTAGATGTGATTGAGTTGTGGTAAGATGTTGAGATACTGTGGTAGAGTCCACACATATTTTCAAAATCCTGAATGAAGGGGAGACTAATTAAGGCAGCAAGGTGCGGAATCAGTGATGTCGATACTAGTGATTAAAGCACATATATGCAGCATCCAAAAGGAGAAAAGTTCCTACTGATGGAACCTGGAAATGGCTCCTATTGCAGCCGTCATGGATTATTGGATCTCTTTTTTCTTAAAAAGAGTCTAATAAAGTCAAAGACTTTGTACAGTGCTAGCATCTTAGTTTATATGTGTTCTGTTCGATGAAAATTTCATTGAATTTTCTTTATGGTGAGAGATCAATATTTGCCTGGTACTGCATTAGAAAACGCATTTGTCCATACATATTAAGTGAAATGCTATCACTGTTGAACAGTGCTCCAGGCAAGCAAATATTCCGTACTTTTTTCCTGTAAGAGAAATTTGATTTAGAGTTTGTTCAGTATGGATTTGATAAAGACCCTGATTTTGAGAAAAAGTGGACTGGTACTACAATGAGAGAAACTGAGAAACACAAATTAAGGTACTATAAAGCCAGGTAACTTTAAGTTCCTATTTTGCAGAAGTAGTATGAAATCAGGAATGGAATACAAATGCTTAACTTCAAAAAATTCCTGGCATTTTAAACATCTTTCCTTGTGGACCATTTTGAATACAGTCTGTATAATCTTTTTATAAAAATATTAAATATTGTAACAGCAACCAAAAGCATTATTCCTATTAAAAAAAATAAACATTACTCAGCTAAGAAGGGCATTAAATAGAAGCTCTGTGTTAAATGGAAAACAGGCAGGAGAGTCTAAATCGAGCAAAAAGCTTGGTTTCCTGACAGAAATAGAGCCCTGAACCTGTAAGTGTCTGAACCCTCAAGGAGAATCTAGACCCGCTTATAACTTTTCTAGTGTTTGGACAGTGTTAGGACAAGTGTGCACCAATTTTTAATGTACTCAACGAGACCTGAGTGGTAGCCTTGAGCATGGGAATGGCTAATTTCTGGATTCTAATTTGTCTTAACATCAACTGTTTCCTCCCTGCCAGCAAGCAGGAAAGTTTGGTCCGTAGGTCTTCCCACTTTTCTTGCTGTAACCTGCTCACACAGTGACTCAAGTTAAAATGATAGGGCACCTACTCAGTCCACACGGCAATCAATCCTGATGAGTGTCGTGGTGGCTCTAGGCTCCTACAGCAAAAACCTTTCCCAGGAGAAAGAGCTGAATGAGAAAAACATAAGAATTTGCACAGTTATAATTTATTAACTGCTGTATCTATTGTTAAACACATTAATAGTGATTCTGTCAAATAAAGCCGAAGAAAACAAATCAAAATAATAAACAAAAAACCAACTTCTACTTAATGGAGGGAAAATGATAGGTTGTGTTTAGATTTTTTTGAAATGAGAAACAGTTAGAAGAAAGCTTCATTTTTTGTTCTTTTTATTTTTTTCTTACTCATTTAAATCCTCATTAGGCTTTCCGCTAGGGGTCAAGAGGTGAAGATGGAGAAACATTTTAGAATCTTAAAATTAGCGGTGTTGTTTCTTCTCTCAGGAAATGTACCTATTTCACTATGCTGTCCCTTTGCATGTAGGTGTTTATGACTTCCCTTGTCCATAAAATATTTTAAACTGTTGGCCAATCTTAAACAGTTTTTGGCAGAAAGAGTAGAGTGTTAAATTCTTGCTAAAATAGATGGCAAGACAGAAGACAGAAAATGAAGTACTGCCTATTGAAGACGACCACTGTATTAGACACCAAAGAATCCATATAAAAGAATTATATCAGGAATTTTTGTCCTAATGGAGAAGTTTCACTCAGAGGTTACACCTATTGTGGATACTGAGAAATCTAATCATAAAACACAAAGCCAGAGGAAACTAAAACTTTGTGCATTGTAATATGAAAGAACCACTTGTATTATAGCTGAAACAAGAATATTTGTTCTACTTAAAAAACCCAACTTTTTAATAAAAAATCTGAAATAAAAACCACTCTTCTTTTTATATGTGCCAAAAAGAAATCCTAATAAACAAAAACATGCTAAAGTTAGAACTTTGCCATTATAAATTAATAAGAACCTAACCAAATTACACTTTTCTTAATTTTACTTTTCCAAACTATTTTCTTTGTTTGGTTTGAATTTTTTTTTTTTAATAACCTATGTTCTGTATTCTCTGGATTGATTGCTTAAAGAAATCATGTGCTAGGGAATGTACATAGTCAAAATAAAATTACTGAAAAATACCTCCACAAAGATTAGTATGAGTGATCCTAAGAATAGGGACTAGAACTGTTTCACAGAAGTTTCCACACTGGTTGAAATGAGTACTAAACATCTCAGAAACTACAGCTTTGAGTTTTGATCCTGATTTGTACTCCTGAAATCCTATACACACATTAAACTCCAGAAATAATTGCTTTTCACTGTTTATAAATGTTGCTTTGTTCTCATTCCTCTGGTTTTATAGGAATTTATGTACCATACTAAAATAGCATTAAATGGATTTGATATATTTTGAAAAAACACTGAAGTATTCATGAACTTAACCTGCATTCACATTAAGTATGAATTCACCCCACAAATCTGATGCTTAAGGAAAAACCCCAGTATATGGTATGTATCTGATCATTTGCATCTTTAAATTCTGAGCGTTTACAGTGAGCCATGGTTATTACATGTACATTTCATATTACTTTGAAAAATCACTACCCCAAGTGAGCCATTTATACCAGTGAATGGAATTCTAATATTTTTTTTTTTTTTCTGAAGAGAGTATTTTGGTTTCTTTCGACAGAGAAGAATGAGAGAAAATATTTGAAGCATTAATTAACTGAGGCAGAGAAGTTAACTAAGAGGCAGGAGGCTGTCTCAGGTGAAAGCAGAGTATTTTGAATTATTTTTTACTTGTTTCTGAGGAGAGATTTTTAAGCTACAAGCAGGAGAAAACATTCCATCTTCTTTTCTTTACTGTTGATTTCACCATTTCTAAGTGTAATGAGAGTCTCTGCATACGCTGTTGGGGAATTTTTATTGTACCCCTTGAGGCTAATTAAACACAAGTTTGAGTTTAAATATAAAACCCCTCAAAAACAGAAAACAAAACAAAACAAAACAAAACAAGAACAATGCATTGAACAGAACAATGAATATTGAACAACGCACATGGCACTTATTGAGCCACAAGTGGTTCAACAAGGAGACTGCAAAGACGCATCATGAGCCAACAGCTTATGTACGCTCGCCCCAGCACCAGTACTGTGAGTATGGGGTGCCCCAGCCCAGCCCTGGGTCCATCCCCCAGCCCAGCTCTGCTGCCCAAAGGTGGCCCCTGAGCACTCGCATTCCAGGATGGTTACAAGGCAATGCTGGAGCTGTTTCTTATCACCAAGGGAAACCACTGCCTTACAGGGAGTCCTTCTGTCTCTGGCACTCCTTCTTTAACCCCTTCTGTAATTGGGCCTTATTGCCCTTCATGCCAGATCATTCCTTGGTCACAAATTGCTACTGCCGAGCAGTTACAATTTTAATGACCCTTTCAACATAAAGGTCCAAATAAAAATAATAAAAATAAAAAGTTTAAACCGCTCGTATTTCTTACTAAAGGAACTTAACATTTTCTTCTGCAATTAAACATTTTTTTTGTTTCCTTTCTCAACAAGATTACATTGAGTCAGTTAAAAAATAACTATATATTACAGATAGACTAACTTAGTGATATTAATTTTGTAAACATGTGCATGTTTTTCAATTCACAACAAACTTTTGTTACCTATTATGCAGCATCCATCATTCTTTCTATACCCTTTTCTATACCCTATCAGCATTCTAAAACAGGAAAGCCAGAGTGTGAAATTTCCATAAAATGTTGTCTTCTTTATTTATATACTTTCCCTTGAGTTATTCATAAATCATAGGGCATTAATTATAAACTAAAATAAAACTTTTTCAGACTATTCACAACCTTTCCATCATAAAATCCTATGACTGAAAAAACAAAACAAAACAAACGAAAAAACCCCAAACCATGCCAGTCATGCATCAGTACAAATCCCAATGAAACCTTGAAGAATGGAAGCCCAACAGAAGAGTTAGGATATAATCACGGAACACAGGAAAATGAATAAAAAAATACTGTGACTTTCTCTTTTCAGCACACATCATGTGAAATATAGTAAGTGAAAATTATCTAAAGATCTAAAAAAAACCCATAAGAAAGAATTACCGTATTGAGTTCAAGTCCATTGATTTTGCCCAGTGTGTGATCCAATCCCACCTAAAGTCAATGAAATGACTCATATTGACTGTGAAGTTTTTTCAATCAGGCCTAAAGCATAACACCTGTAAGTCTTGTTAATATAGAAGTGCATGATTTAATAAAGTTGAAAGGTTCTCTCTTTATCAAGAAACCTGAAAATTATGCATGTATTTTGTATAGTTCAGGATATGTCTAAACCAAAACATATAGCGGTATCTCCGCAAGGCAAAACCCTAAAGTATATTGAAAGCTACCGTACAAAATTCACCAGCTATGTAGATCATTTGTGCATAGGAATGACAGACACCTCTCAGTGGCATATCACTCAAATTCTTGCTGGAAACGAAATTATTTTGGATCAGATGAAAGATCTTGCTAAAACAGCTTTTTGCAAAATGAAACTACTGTGGTTAGGTAGCTATGAAGAAGTTGTGGTTTAAAATAGGATTTTTTTTTAGTATTCTGTAATTTAATGATTTTTTAATATTATGTGATAAAATAGTAATGGTGCTTACTATGACTTAATGGCATAGTATGATATAATGAATCGAAATATATATTTTTTAAATAGCAAAAAGCTGCTGTTGCACTGACAGGAACATCTTTTTGTGTCAAGGTTTGTCTAAATAATATATTCAATATATCACTGTCTAATTAATTCATTCCAATACTGTTATTATATTATTCTGATATGTCATTTTTAGTATCTTGTTACTTGCTGAACAATCATGAAAGAATATAAAATGTATATGCAAGTTCACAATCTTTTTCAAAACATTTTTCTAAACCCATTGCTTAAAACAGCTGAAAATGAAATATCAATGGTTAAAGCAACATTTTCCTGCAACGACAACTTTTGGAAATTCGATGATGCATAGAAGAATACACCTTCCTTTCAGTTCTGTGGAAATAGCTCTCATATATCTTTTAATCATATTCTTCTTAGACAAGAAGAGAGATTTTTAGAAAATATACATTCTCTTTCAGGGTATGGCTTTTTAATTTTTTTTTTTTGTTGTTTTTAAACACAGGCATCCTTGAACAGAAACAAACAACCTCTCCCCCCAAAAGACAATAATTTCTTATTTCTGTAGTAAACAGGTAATTTCTGTTCACTAGTAACCAGGGAAGCTACTGAATAGAACTGGTAACCAGCAACTTTTAGGGAAGTCACAACCCATTTTAATTTGACATTTAGTTTGACCAAATCTGACAGTGTGTTTTAGATGGAAATAATTCAGGAAGAATTTGAACCATCAAACAGAGGTTTAGATAACTGTGTAGTTACTACTCATAGTTCTTTTAGTAACTTTACTCCAATACGTTAACTGTTTTCAGTAGTGTAGCATTGGAGACTGGGAACTTGTACTCTGTTTTTTCATCTGAGCTGTTAATAACCACATTTAATATTTAGTAGAGAGAGAGAGAGTTTGCAGGGAAAAAAGCATGACTACTGATGCTATTTTGTTAAATGCATATCATACTGTTGGATCAAATAATTTGTATGAAGAAAAAGAAGAAAATAAACATTTTCCTTGCAGAGGGAGGAATCAGCTAAATGGGATAACAGGAAGAGTTTACCATTGTGCTGGTAATGCTGTTGCAATCCCGTGGTGATTCGTAAAGGTTTTCTCTAGTTGATATGGGTAATAAGCCTAAATTGTGATTTATTCAGTCAGAACAATGCTCATGAGTATCTAAATTGTAACCGTATGTCATATCGTTAGAAGACTTGGCAAACAGGTTCACAAGCTACAGCTTCTCCCCAGGCGAGACTCTCTAGGTTTATAATATAAAAGATGGGATTTCTGATGTTAATAGTTTCAATCTTTTTTGCTTTAATGTAAGGATAATAAACCAAAAGAATAATTTATACAATACATTGAAGCCATTGCTGCCTGAGGTTTCCACTCATTGTATATAGAGAGCAGAGTACCACTATGAAAGAATTGCTGCTGAGACAGTGCTAGCTACATTGCTCAGGAACAAAATCACTGCAGACTTTTAAAGCCCTCCCTCAGAAGAAATTACATTTTAAGGTAGTATCAGAGAAATTCAACTTAGAAAGTAGACATGAATATTCTGGTGCTTGCTTTTTTTTTTTTTTTTTTTTTTTTGCATTTATTTTTGGTTACTTTACTGCTTTCTTACATCCAATGATATATATCCCATCACTAGTATTAGCCTAAAAGATGTCAGTCTTAGACATCCAGAAAAACTGCAATTCCCCTGAAACTGAAGAAGAAATGCAATTCTTTAACATGATGGCTTTTTTTCCTCTATTAGACACCTTTTCTAGTGTTTTAGAGGAATAATTGCATAACTAAAACAACAAAGTGAATTTTTGTCAATCAGTTGTCAGTTACACAGCACTTATAAACTAAGTAGCTAAACTGTCTGTGAGCATAGGATAACTAAAACTGTTCTTCATGTAAATTGTTCCTAAATAAAAGTTTTTACATATTAGGGATATGGACATCTTCTTAAAAAGTCAGCATGGCCTTTCAGCTGGAATAAATGTGTCTATTGTGGCTACTACAAGGAAACTATCAGCCTCCATTCAGTTTAATCTTTATCTGTATTTTTAATCTTTTCTCCAATAAGTATAAAGTTGGAACAGTCAAATGTACACATCAGTGCTCCCTAAATAAGAATTGGCAACCACCTTTCTACTCTTTAAATATAGAGGTAGTGGCGTTCTTTGCAGCATTTCAAAGCTCTGACTTGCAATTTACGCCGAACCACAGTCTTTCAGCTGAAACCTTCTCTTGATTTCCCAGTGTGTCAATGTACTATAGCATTAGTCTAGTAAAAAAAAAAAAAAAGTGTTTAAATCTCAGTCTTTCCTATGAATTCCTCTATTGCTGAGGGTAGGAATTCTACATTATGTTATACTCTGTGTTGCTGAATAGTAAAATCAGTTCTCAAAAATTTATAACTCCAAAATTTCTTCCTTCTCTGAATCTGTGCAACCAGTATGGTTCTGGCTATACTTGTACCAGTAATGACAAAAAATAAAATTTTACTGCTTGCACCACCGTACTAGTGCCTAAGGAAAGCGTTGGTTCCATTTCCAGTGCCATACTACTCAAGTCTTGTTTAAGGTTGAACAATAATTTTGAGAGTGGATTCCTATTTTTGGTGGGAGCTGAGCCTTCATGCTGTCTATAATTTGGAGAACTCAGCAGCATTAGCGGTGGTTACAAATCCAGAGGGTTGCGCCACACCACCTCTTTCGCAACTTGAGCTAAAGAAAAGATTTAGCCTCCCCTTTCCCACTCTGCCTCCCTCCCTTCCCTGCTACGTGACACAGCTGATGCTGACCACATGCAAGAACTACTAGAGAAATTGCTCTAGGAACAGCAAAATCTGAAATGGGGCTGAGAAAATGCAGGGGTGTTAGCCGATAGAAGGTGCAAATCGTTCGCAGGACTAGCAGCGGGGAGAAAGAGCACCTTGTTAACCACTAGGTAAGGAAATCTGCCTTGGAATCACTGGGATCAATAAATATAAGAAACTGTATTATATCTGCAGAGAAACTTTGTTTGGCTTTTGTGATGCCTTTTAAATGTTCATCTAACTTTACTTTGATAATGAAACACTGAAGGTGCAAGCACAGTTTTTCACCAGGCATACCAATCTTCCCTTGTGTTGTTACGAAGAATTTCTTACGAACAATTTTTAATTAGAGAAAGTTCAATAATTAATTTAGTGAGAGCTACCTAGGTTATTTCAAAGTCCTTAGAGGGGCTACGAGATCATTAATTCTCTGTAACTTTCTTCTGCATATTTATTCTGGAAAGAAAACAATGGTCTTTATAACAAACTTCAAAGGGAAAGGAAATTACGCACTTACCCTGTCCATTGTGAAGAAAGTAGAAACATACGGTTTAAACCATAATATTTTCTTGCTACAATTTGATATTAAAAACATGTTCTGTTAACTAATGTAAGAGTTGTGAAGCGCTGAAATAAATTGTATAGGAGGACTGTGGAGGTTCGGTTACTGAAGTTCTGTGGGAACAAAGTAGACCACCGTCTGGCAGGAACTGCATTTGGATAGTTAGTGCTGCCTTGCTGTAAGAAAATGGACTAAATGGTGTTCCAGCCAGCCCCATTTTCTGTGATTCTGTATGTGCTAGTCATTTTTATTGATGTTGTACAATGCACAAAAATGTACAAGCAAGAAAAGAAATTTTTTTAGACCAGATACAAGGAGCCAAAAAATACTTGTTTATCCCTTGATGCATTTCATTAGAATAGCGATATACCCTGTTTGCAACTGCAGACTCAATGGAAGAGTTAATGCACGTTCTCTTGCTGATTCTGGATAAGCCTTACCCCTCACAAGAGATAAGTCTCAATATTTTTTTCGGGGAGGGTGGTGGTGGGTGGGACTCGTTACAGTGGTTTTCGTTTAATGTAGTATGAGGAACTGTGTATATTTGGAGCTTTTGAATGGCCAAATTTTATTTAAAGCTTTTGAACCACTAAATCTTTCTTTCTGACAATATGATTTTGTATCCTTGGTACTTGACTATCAATATTTTTGTTTTGTCATGCATTTGCATGTGTATGATGAGATCTGATGGGCGTTTCTGTTCCCATAAAGGGGAGATGACTTGGAAGCTTATTGGTTCTTGGAGGACTGAAGTAACTCAAATTTTTAAGTACTGCACTGTACTGTATTTATGCTTCTTAATGTTTCCTTGGTTTTCATCCAGCTCTGTTGAAACAGTTCATTCACTTGGGGTTTAGGGCATTATTTTGCTTTGGTTATTGTTAAAATTTATTAGCCTTCCCTCATCGAACGGTGATAACGTTGTTATTTGTGAGAGTTAGAATTTATAAGCTGTTCTGGAGGAGACATTTATTGCCTTATGGGCTGCAAACCATAGTGGAGCTATAGCATATCTGAGTTTTCTATGAGTGCTTATGGCCAGATTCTGGTATCAATGACAACATCATAAATGTTAAGAAATGCTACTGGCCTTATGCTAATTCTGAGTGTGAAGCTGTTTTAGGACTGAGCTGAATTTCAGTCTAGGTTGTACATAGAGTTGTCATTGAGTGAGGACCACACAGACCACTTTCTCCCTCATCATCGGATATTGAAACTTAATAATATGAGTTTCAGATGCCAATTGATTGATTTTATTTCCAAACCTCCCACGTGCTGCAGATGCTTTTCAATGAATTATTCATTAGATAGATACTTCTATTAGTTGTATATACAAAAAGAGAGAGAAAATCTGTGTCCTGTGAAGACACAGAGGGATAGTTGCTGAGCGACTATTTAACATACTGGTGAGTTCTAAATACATTTTTGAACACACCGTAATAAAGCTGATGCCTGCCTTCTATTGGTTTATTTTTCCTACTGGCCACTGTTGTGAGAGACAACAGAAAGTGCTTTTACAAGTATATTAATGACAAAAGGAGAGCCAAGGAGAATGTCCATCCTTTATTGGATGCGAGGGGGAACGTTGCCACCAAGGACGAGGATAAGGCTGAGGTACTCAACGCCTTCTTTGCCTCAGTCTTTAATAGTCAGAGCAGTTATCCTCAGGGTACTCAGCCCCCTAAGCTGGAAGACAGGGACGGCGGGCAGGATAAAGCCCCCATAATCCATGAGGAAGATGTTAACGACCTGCTACGCCACCTGGACCCGCACAAGTCTATGGGGCCGGATGGGATCCACCTGAGGGTGCTGAGGGAGCTGGCGCAGGAGCTTGCCAA
>VZTQ01001674.1:72782-87605 GCA_013400755.1 Pelecanoides urinatrix
GGCAACAAAGCTGGTGAAGGGCCTGGAGCACAAGTCTGATGAGGAGAGGCTGAGGGAACTGGGGGTGTTCAGCCTGGAGAAGAGGAGGCTGAGGGGAGACCTCATCACGCTCTACAACTACCTGAAAGGAGGTTGTAGTGAGGTGGGGGTTGGTCTCTTCTCCCAAGTAACAAGTGATAGGACGAGAGGAAATGGCCTCAAGTTGCGCCAAGGGAGGTTTAGGTTGGACATTAGGAAATAATTCTTCACTGAAAGAGTGGTCAGGCCTTGGCACAGGCTGCCCAGGGCAGTGGTGGAGTCCCCATCCCTGGAGGGATTTAAAAGACGTGTAGATGAGGTGCTTAGGGACATGGTTTAGTGGGCACGGGGGTGTTGGGTTGATGGTTGGACTTGATGACCTTAGAGGTCTTTTCCAACCTTAGTGATTCTATGATTCTATGATTTGTAGGCTTAGGTTTGTGTCCCACCCTGATTAATTGGACTAGCAAAAAGAAACTGTCTTCTAGATGTAGTAATGTTGCCACTCCCAAAATTATTTTTCTATTTATATATAATTTGTCAAATTTCATTAAGATAAATTAAGGAAAATATATAAGACAATATTAGAATCACACATAATGCCCTATCTGGGCCATAAGTAATGAGTGTTCTTTTCTATATTTTAAATACTTTTCTTTATCAATAAGCAAATATCTGAGCCTATTCCTAACCCTGCTCAGATTTCCGTTAGAGTGAGTCTGACCTAGAGCACTTCATTTACAGAGCGTTCATAAATGTCAGTGCCTTGAACAGAAGTTGTTAGTAATTGTACAGAATCTTAGAAAAACATCCACTAAAGTTCCACAGATCTTTAAAAAAAAAAAAAAAACAGCCACAACCCCCCCAAAAAAACCAGCTTTCATGAACTGTTATTTCTACAAGGCTTTCTCTACAAGAATGTCGACACTTAAAATACAGTTACTTACTTCCGACAGAGACCCTGAGATTATCAGGTACAAAATATTCCTCTAGAAGTACCTGGTCTTGAAAGGAAAACTTGGTATAGATTTGGTCCTTAATAAAGGTTTCAGTGTTTATGGAAATGCTTTATGCAAAATAATCCTCTTAACAAATGTCCGTGTACATTCTGCAAGCTCCCCCCATCAGTCATTAACATGCTGGACTTTGGCATCTTTTCCATACAGCTGTATAAGGGAAACTAATTTTAAGTAAGAATATTGTGCCTATGTAAGTATTAATACAGCTTCAAATGGTAAGATTCTAGTACCTTCTGAATGCATTTTTCATATCATATCAAATAATTTCCCTGTTTTTTTTTTCTTTTTTTAAAATATAAATAGCTGAGAAGGAATAATTTTGCACTGTTTGTACTGTTTATAGACCCAAAGCAATGAGATGCTGAGAGACTCTAAGGGATGTCTTTACCACTTAAATTCTTCGTGACTTCTTCAGAAGTACCCAGGACTTCAAAGATTGAAACTCTAAATATTTTAAGAAATGCATACTTTTCTAATGTTAATGGACAGTTTTCATTATGAATCAATAAGAAACTGCAGAGAAGTTCTTACATTTCAGATCCGTTTGCCTCTCTTTGTGGCAACTTTACAATGAGTTGTATTGAATTACTGAGCTCTGACAGCCAACGGAACAAAATTACACAGTGTACTGCTTACAGGCAGCATACGTGTATATTTTGCTATGACAAGGTGCAAAAGGTGCTGTGCTGGAACAACACGGCAATGTTTCTGCCACTCAGACAATCATCTGAACTCCTACAGCTGTTTTGTTACTAAACAATGAATGAAGTAACAAGGAGCCCTCCTGCTAGTTGGCCTAGCAGGAGACCAGAGAGACTCAAATATGTTTAACAGTACAGAAAAAAAGAGTTAATCAGATACTTTCTTGGTTGTTGGCAAGTGAGAGCTCCATATTGACGAAACCACAATCAAGCATCAGGCAAACAATCATTGCATTCCCGCGTTCACAATGGAAGAAATTACCAAGTAATAACAGCATTACCAGCAGTGCTGTTAGAACGCTTCATCGCCATTATAAACAGCCAGATTATAATAGCTTGACTATTATAAAAGAAACCGTAGGAGAGAAAGGCAGCAGGCGCCTGTGCCCTGTGTTTGGAGAGGAGAGCACAAGTCGCTCATTCTTCTGAAGAGAATATAGAGCTCATGGGACCCAGGCTCTTGCAATCACTGTCATGAACTTGCACGTGTCCAGCAGTTTTGAGCAACATTCACTCTCTCCAATTGATTTTGATGCTAGATGGCCACTTCAAATATTCCAGGACCTCAAGAGGAGCTCAGCTGGAGAGGTCTCTGTGCAATGTCACAAATCCACCAGTCGCCAGGGCCAGTGATTACTTTTAGGCTGAATTGGCAGCAAATTTGTGTGCTTCTGGTGTTAGTACAGTGCAGGAACAATATTCCTCTTCGCTTTTCTACCTGGTTGCAAATGAGAGTAAGAAGGGACTGCACTTTTCTCTAGTTTTTTCCCAGAATCAAACTGGTTCATGGTGGTGTTCCTCTTACATAATTCCTCCTGTGGGTCTGTAATCCAAATTAGAGAAGCAACATTTTTCTCTTAGTGTTTTAATAGTGCAAAACGGATCCATTACGTATGCCTCTGGACTTCCTGGAAATGAAGCAGACATTAATTCAGAAAGATTAATTGAAACATTACCTCTGGCACCATTACAGGTACTTCAACTCTTTATTGATTTGAGTTTGGCATTGACACCTAGCTTTCCTTGCAGGTGATGATGTAGAGCCTGGTGAGAGAATAAGAAAGATCTTGTTACTACAAGAACAGGGAGTTACTGAGGTGAATGTACATATGACACATACACTCTCTTAAATCTTCCCACGTAAGAGAGATCTGTCAGAGTTGTTATCATTCACCAAGGCTGGTCAGAAAGTTTTTCAGTAGAAAATTCCATTTAATTGAAAGCTAAGTATCTCATGGAGTCGTGTCTGTTTTGACAGCCTTTCTCGCTGAAAGTTTCCTGAGGTCCTGCTAAATCCACTGGTTGAGGAGAAGGTGAAATGAAAACCAAACCTCTCTGAGCAAAAATTAGATATTTGCAAAATTATGGTTTTTTGAAAGTCTTTTAAGTTTTAACATTTTCTCCAAAGTAGAATGAAAAAAGACTCCAGAACATCGCAAAATTGTATTTCTGGTCTCTGTTAACCATCTCTGTTATTCACATAGCTGTTGAATAGGATCTTCCTGCAGTCCTTTGTTAACTGTTAGTTTTCAGATGTGAAAGTAAGGGTTAGTACAGATGATTTTATCTCAAACACTCAAGAAAGCAAAAAGTGTCAGGAAGAAGAGAGGAGGAGAAATAGGACATTTGGCTAAGGGAAGAGAAGTAGAACAGCTGCGTAAGACTGAGATACTGCACCTGAACTAAAGGCTAATGCAGTCTAATTCAAAATTTAACAACGAAGCCAGGGAAATGGAAAAGCTCTAGAGGTGTTTGGAAGTTAATGATGCAGCATTGTAGTAAAGCCCAAATTAAATTCTCAGTTCTCATTGCAAAAACACATTAAAACTAAAGTACTGCAGGATAAGGCTGTCTCATGCTGCTTGGTGAATTACTCCTCCTGAGTGTTTTTTTTCCGCTGCCAAGGAATGACAAGATGTTGGGTTTTTCCTGCTCATACTGCTAACTGAAATTTTTCTTAGGACAAAGACAAAGGATAGAGTTCTGAGTGACTGAAAATATGAAGTAAGTATAGAAACGTTGATGCAAACAGTATAGAATAATGTGTTAAATTATTTGCTATAACTCCCTGAAATCATGGACACGAAACCAAAACCAAAACCAAAACCAAAAAAACTCCACACCACCAAAAAAACCAAACAACCCACAGTTTCTCAAGCTCCTGTTTTTTGCAACATTCTCTCTAACTTTCAAGATTATGATTTTTATAGAGTCCATTTAATTGGTGTAGTTTTGTGCAGAAATGTTTTCTTTCCTTTCACACATCTAATTTAGACTTCCACTTAGGGTAGCTAGAAAACCCAAAGATTCATGATTATTCATTTCTGAAAAGAGCTCATTTTATAATTTTTCCCACAAAACCAAGATCAGAAAGTACCTTAAGGATAGGATTTGTGGTCTCCTCATGAGAAGAGATGCTTACAGCCAACAACATTAATACTTTTCTATCAAACGTTGCCAACATTAAATATTTAAAGTTCTTTCTCCCTTATGCAAGTACACATGGAAAACGTGTTGTTAATGATTTGAGTAACAACAATATAATTATAGCACCAATCTCTCAAGATATCCTAAAATAGAACAAGTTTACTGTTCTATCTCAGGTATTTTATCACATGTTCTTTGGTAAGATAGTGCCTCAAGACAACAGTACCAACTCAAACAAATCAGAATACAGAAAAATAAACCTGTCCTGTACCTTCTGGGGAACCAAAAAAATGTGAAAAATAGAGATAAATATTCTATGAGTATTAAAAAGAGCTAGCAATGACTACCTTATTTTTTCATCTTGATTATTTGTTTTGAAGTCTTTGTTTAATACATAAGTTTTATTTTCAGCTTAACAAATATTAACCTTCAACAGGTTCATTCAAATTTATGTTCTTGAGAGCCTTTTCACTTACAGTTGAAATACATTTTAACCAGCGGGTTTTCTTTTGTTTTTAGATACAATCTATACTATAAATTTGTTGTACTGATATGAGAAGGTAATTGGTCTCATATAAATATCCTTCTTTGTCCAGATTGCTTCTAACAGGGTGATTGGCCTATAACTCTGACACTCTGCATCATTATTTAGTAACCTAAATATAATGACCTAAGCAGTTTGAGTCAATGGAAGTTCTATCAGGTTTACCTTAAGTATGCAGTGTTGTTAGGACAGAGGCTTAAGGCCGCAAAATGGAAAAAATGATCATGCTGTTTCCAACCATCTGTTAATGTTCCCATGCTAATGAGTATGGGAATAAAGAATTAATATGCCTGTGTTTTATGTTAAAAGAACTTTCTCTGATTTTAGTTCCTCCCTCCCTCCCTCCCCTCTCTCTTGTTTTCTTCTCTCCTCTGGAGCTGGCCAAGAGCTTATGCTTTATACCCTGAGTCTTCTCTTATTTTATGAATCATGTTGTATCATGTAAGTGAAAAGACTTATACGAAACTGTGTTTATGGCTGCAGCTTCTGCTGTTTAATCTTTGAAACCTAATAATCTCTGCTGCTTCTCTTTCAGAGGTGTCTTATTCAGGGACTGGGTTTTTTCCTCAGACAAAAATTACCCTATGTTATATTTAGGATGAAGCCTTTTGATGGATCTCAGACCAGGACAAACAGCTACACTAGAAACAACAGGTGTCCCAATGAATTGAGTTGACTCTTTCTTCAACCGATTGAAAGTGTTACGAACTGCTGTCATCTGCAACCATATTTTAAGTGCCAGGGGTGGTCCTGTGTGAAGAATAATGCTAAGAAATTTCTAATACAAAAACTTTTATATCTTACAGAAATCCAGAAATAGAGTTCTACCTTAGGTAACATTTGTAATGTTATTTACAGTTCTTCTTCAGTTAGTGTTGATAGTTTTTTGGACATTAATATTTGAAAATTGGGAGAGTTAAGAATTTTAATGAAGAATATGGAGAAAAGGATGGGAAAAAAAAAGTGTTTTGTTTTATAGCTTTTCAGGCACTCTTCTTTCCAGACTTAGTTTACTCAAGAAATAGTAAGCAATTACTGAATAGCATCTCCATCAGAAAAGATTTTCACATTGAGTAGGTTGGTAGAGAGAGTTCCAAACAAACTTTTACATCAAGAAATATTTCTGTAGAGAGTGAAACCACAGACAGTCACAGAAAATTAATAACATTTTGACAATTGGATCACAATACCTATCAAAGGCTTACAGAGGATTTGGGCAGTAATATATAAGTCATGCCTTAACACTGACAAGAAAATGAAGCGCAGTGTCCCCTGCAGGAGATGAACTAGTGAGATGTTTCAAAACCTTCCCTTGCAGCAGGGGCAGATGATCTGCAGACTGCTATAAGCTCTCCTGTATCTGTGGTTGGTAGTAACCTGTCATAAATCTGATGGTATTAAACGAGTAATGCGATTCAAATATTAAACAGAAATAGAGGCCATTCCCCAAACTTCTGTTTAGAATTCTGTTTACCTACTACAATTAAATTAACACTGTTTTCCCAGTTTTTACTGCTGTTTTACTGTGACATATACATAGCAATCTGTTTTTACCCAAGCCTTGTTTAGATTTGTTAAAAATACAGTGCCTAATTACCAGTGCTGTTGCCTCTCCAGCTGCCTGGACAGCCTATAGGAGAAGGCAGATACTCTATTGTAGGCATGGAGATACCTACAGATCAGACAGGATACCGAGAGAAAGTAAATTGATCCTGGGAAGACGTAATGCAAGAGATCAACCCAACGGAGAATCAAGCTCTTGTCATTAAGCAAGGCTTAAAACATACAGGTATTTTAAAAAGACAGTTAAAATGTTTCTGTTCTAGCAAGCACTAAATATATCTAGCAGGAATAATTGTAAATAAAACCCTCTATTGATCTGGAAGGCCTGGCTGAGTTTAGCTTCTGCTTTATGTATCATCAAGGAGTTTTGATTTCAGTGGAATTACTCTTGGTTTTATATCAGCGGAGAAGCTGTGTACAGCTCCTCTCCTTTGAGCAGCCTGAAACTGTATGCATAACTCCAGACTGGCCCCTATATGTAAGGATAGAATTTCATTGGCAAGGAAATAAGGATGGCGAATTCAGAATTGGAAAGGGGAGGGATAGGAGATTTGTTCTCACCAGCTGGTCACAGAGAAAAGTTGTTTTCTTGGGAACACGAAAAAAATCTCCATTTGACAGCAGAGCTGAAAAGGTGGTCACAAAATAAACAGTGCTGCTAACAGGAGCTGTCACCATATTTAAGGCTGATGAGTAGTAATTAATGCGGATTCTTTCAAACAAGACTTGCAGGCTCAAATGGTGCTTAGTGATTCATAGAGGAAGAGGAAAGTGAGAGAGAGAGACTCTCACTTTGAATTTGAATTTACTCCCTGTGAAAGTCTGAAAGTGACGGTGTACAGGGCTCAGCCTTCAGCAGCAATGAAGAAGTGACTCTGTGTGTTTGCTCAAATTGCAGGAGGCTTTAAGTGCAAGAGCATTCACAATTAGAGGTGAACCTAATACGTTCTTACTCCCTTACACACCTTCAGATCTGAGGGTAATTTAGAACCTGATGGAAACTTTCAGTTCTCTGGCTCATTCCTCGGTATTCATAGTTCTCATATTCAGATCACCGCAGGGTTTTATGAGTTAAAAATGTGTTCGTCTAAGAATGAATGACTAAGAAAAAGTTGACATGGTTGACAATGATTGAAAAGTACTAATTTAATACCTTCCATTTAGCTCAAGTGCCAACTACCTGGAGAAATATATCTTAATAATAATAAGATGTAAGGTGTAAGGTGCAAGATACAGGATATGATAGATATAGATATTTTATGTATGAGAACCATACATCTTCTGTCTTATGTAATTTGCAAATTATGTAATTCTCAAATTTTAGATGAGGTACACTGTGTAAGGCTGGGGCTCGTTGTGTTCAAACAATCTGTCACGCTGTAGAACTGTTTATAAGCTTTGTAAGCACAATGCAAAAGAGCACAAATGTCTTTATTACTGGCTGTAGTGTTGATCCTTTCAACATATGGATCCTGTAATTTATAACAATCTAGAAACCAAAAAAGAAATATGCTTTACATTAGATGGTCTGTACAGTCTTGATACATACAGTATCACATAAGTGGTTAAAACATAGTCCCACTGATGTCAGGGGAGGTAACAGCTGAGCTCTGCCCGGATTCTTATTTAGCTCTTCTCAAGCTGCAGCTGTGCCAAGTACAACTTCTTACCCATTCTCATAGTAGTTAAAACCAATGCAAACGCACTGCTTCACCACACAGTTCAACTAGATGAAAAGTGCTCAGGCACGTCCTGCCTCATGGATCCTTTGAATTTTTATCAATCTGGAAGAGGAAAAGTGTGTCTCATGAAGAAGTTCTGAATGGTCTATGGAGTTATTTTACATGATTCACCCTTCACTTTGCTCAGACACACATCTCGCATTGCAAAAAGCTTTCACATTGAACTGTAATACATTACAGTAAATAGTAGCCTTGTCTGTGCTATCTGTAGGCTGTGTGTGATTTGACACAAATTTGACACGGTAAGATTTAAGGAATGGGTATTTCCCAACCTAAACGATTCTATGATTCTATGATTCTATGATTCTATGATTCTATGATTCTATGATTCTATGATTCTATGACTAGGATTAAGTTTTCTGGCAAAGTGACCTACTGGTGAATTATACCTTGATTTACACAGATAATCCCAGATCTTTGTTCTCTGTATTGAAGTCAGACCATGTATTTCCTGATTTTAAAACTCTTTGGGGAAAACTAATTATTTATTACCAATTACAATCAGTGTTGCATAGTATAAAACATAGAGAATTTAAAAAAACAGCTTCCACCCCTCCCTTCTTTCCAGGCTCAACTTCACTCCTTCACTGCCAGCTCCTATGCGTCCTCCCTACGGGAGTGGTGAAGGGGGGATGGGGAGTGGGGGGGCGGCAGTCAGTCCATCACAGTTCCCCTTGCAGCTTTTGTCTGCTCCCACTTTTCCCCTGCTTCAGCATGAGTCCTCTCATGCTGAAGAAGCTGGTGAAGGGCCTGGAGCACAAGCCTTATGAGGAGCGGCTGAGGTAGCTGGGNATTGCAAAAAGCTTTCACATTGAACTGTAATACATTACAGTAAATAGTAGCCTTGTCTGTGCTATCTGTAGGCTGTGTGTGATTTGACACAAATTTGACACTGTAAGATTTAAGGAATGGATGATTCCCTACTTCAACGATTCTATGATTCTATGATTCTATGATTCTATGATTCTATGATTCTATGACTAGGATTAAGTGTTCTGGCAAAGTGACCTACTGGTGAATTATACCTTGATTTACACAGATAATCCCAGATCTTTGTTCTCTGTATTGAAGTCAGACCGTGTATTTCCTGATTTTAAAACTCTTTGGGGAAAACTAATTATTTATTACCAATTACAATCAGTGTTGCATAGTATAAAACATAGAGAATTTAAAAAAACAGCTTCCACCCCTCCCTTCTTTCCAGGCTCAACTTCACTCCTTCACTGCCAGCTCCTATGCGTCCTCCCTACGGGAGTGGTGAAGGGGGGATGGGGAGTGGGGGGGCGGCAGTCAGTCCATCACAGTTCCCCTTGCAGCTTTTGTCTGCTCCCACTTTTCCCCTGCTTCAGCATGAGTCCTCTCATGCTGAAGAAGCTGGTNGGGCTGTTTCTCACACTCTCTTCCTCACTCTCAGTTTATTTACAAAATAGTCATATGGTGGAGTTTCATTAACAAATGAAATAGTTGTTCTGTGTGGTGCAGATTAGATGCTCTATTGATATAATAATTAATGCTATTTAAGGTTCTGTCCTAATTAGCACAAAGTATATGTGAACTGAGACAAAAATGTTAGATATGTTGAATAAGAGTTTACTCTTCTCCAAAACCAGTATCTTCTTCTCAAGGAGCCAAGAACGTTGTAGAACGTAAAAAAATTTGAATATAAAAATTAAAATTCAGCCAAGGATAGAAATAGTTTTTTGATTAGTTGTCAGCTTCCAAGTAAACAAGAAAAAAAGTAATCAGAGATATATTAGCATAAATTACATATACTTAGCATAATTACAAAAACAACAAGAATTTGAACCTCAGAATCAGGCTTAAAAAGCATGAGACTGCATTGTAAACTTGAGGACTTATCTTGTTTATTGTATTGGTTTTGATTTTTCACACCAGGGAGTTTCAGCCACAGATACCAGTTGCACCGAGAGCAAGGACAGTGAGAAGACTTTTATCTGCCACAGAAACAGGAGACCTTATGTATCAGAAACTTTGATACCTTTGGCAGCTTGGAAAACTTCAGATTTTTGTTTTAACTTGAGCCTCGTATGGGACGTGCTATCTGGAAGGCTATTCCCCACTATATTCCCATTATATTGCAAATTATTTCTAGGCAAGTTTGAGGACTAGAAACTTTTTGTGTGTGCATAATAAAGACTCACTTAATGACAGCTTTCCAAAGCCTGGACTTTAAAACATAAATCAGGTATCATCAGACTTACAGTAAAATCTCTGAGTTGGCAAAACATTCCTAAATGAGTCAGTTCAGCCTGCCTGCTAACAGGGAGAATATACATTTGTTACAGGGAAATGTAAAAAAAAAAAAAAAAAAGAAAAAGAGAAAACAGCTAATCAAAATGGTGATTTATTTTATTTGTATGTTCTGTTTAGCAAAAAGTTAATTCATTCCCTTAAATAAACAGCAAGTAAAAATCACCCTCCCTCAAGCCACAAATTAGCCAAAGCATTCATAGATCACTCATAGATCATTCTTGATCACTCTTGATAATAGGCTTTTTCCGTGGAGTCCATTTCACCCAGTGTGCAAAGTGCAGCTCCTTACTCTCAGCTTAATGCATTTAATAAAACTTAATGAAACATTTGTAAACTTAATGAAGCACTCTGGAAATGAAAACAAAGGCAAGCCAATGTCCTTCTAAATGGAAACTAGGCCATCATACTGGTACTACTGGAATATCTGAAATTGTGCTAAGCTTTTAGTGTGTCCTTTGGGGTTAATAAGGTAGACCAGAGTATCATTGAAAATCCTGTTACAGTTTTTTTTTTTTAATTAGCGTCTCTGAAAGCTTCAGTCAGACATAGGTATTTACATTGCACTGTGTATTCTTAGTGATTTTCTAGACAAGTAGGAAGCATAACTCCGCAATAAGGTATTGCCAATAGTAGTAACAGGTCGCAAACTTTGTATTGAGTTTGCGAAGCCTTAGCACTGAGCTTTATCAGGCTTCCTCTGTCTGAACTTTTCTTGATTTGCTGGCAGTAGCTTTGATTTTACTCAGTTTAGCTATAACAATTTTTTTTTTTTCCCTAGAAATTAAGTGGCTATGGATAATTTGTTTTTCTTTTGCTTATCTGTCCATGGTACAACCAGAGTTTTTATATAAATAGTGTTAAGAAGTAGTTATTTTGTGTAGCAGAACACAACTTGAACATAATGATGTAGCGTGAAGGACTACAGGCTCAGTATGATGGCAGAAGCCTTGAGACATGGGGACACAAGCTGCAGCGTAGAGGAGGCCAGCACAGGGTGATAAAAGATGAGGCACAAGCTGGGCACTGGACAATTCACTTGAAGTAAATTAAAAAAAACCAAAGACCTGGAGTTGGACAAAAATTAGTTTAGAAGTAACAAAGAGAACAAAACCCAAATATCTAACCTATGCAAAATGCACTACATTCAGTGAATTCACATATAGTGTGAACTTTCACACCAGTGAAGGAAGAGCAAGGGGTATAAGCTTGTTAGAAAACATGTGAAAATACCAAGCATGTGCCTGGGGCGTAGGGGTGCGTGTGGAAAATCACATCCTATTCCTCCCAGCAAAGGAATTGGGATGCTGATAACTTGCTGTACCTCCCTCTACATACATTTGCCTGAAGCCAAATAATAAGTTTAGCTATTATTATTGTTGCTTTTGTTATTACTATTATTTAGTGTGTAGAAGTATTCCACTCTTTGTTTTTATTCTAGTAATTTGATCTGTACTAATATTAATTCTCTGATTATTCTGTTAAGGTTTTAAATATGCTGATAACAAATTCTTGGCTTTACATATAATGTGTGTTTTATTGTTGTCTATAACAAGATTTTGAATGTTAACAGAAGCAACTAATAATTGTTGTAGGCTGTTTTTTCCTTGCCCTTTCCTGTGGAGATGTCTGAGCAGTGAAGTACTACTTTGTCTGGAGAAGTCATATTTTTTAACAAGATTTTTTTTCCGGTGGGAGGAGGAAGAAGATAAACTTCTGTCTTTGTGTTTGTGTTTGTGAGGGTGTCTTTTTAACATCAAGGCCTTCTCGATATATGCATAAAGATGGAGTGCTGATTCTTCAGACAGATTCAAATTGATGTGATGTAGAGCATAAAATAGAAAGCTTTTCTACCATCTTGGATTCCTTGAGAAGGCTCCACTGACCCAGATGAGTCTATATAAATGTTCTCTAACGTACTTCACTGGGCCAAAGGAACAGTTTTTATGGAGTTACAGACTCAGTATCACATTTGAAAGTCAATGCAATAGGGTGTCTGTAAATGCAGAAAAAGTTTAAAAGTTCCTTCTGATTATGAGGCTGAATGTCTGCCTTCTTTCTAGGGATAGGTGAGAGGGAGATCACCCATCAGTATCATAAAGAAATAACAATCAAGATTGTTTTCCGTGTAATCATATGGATTTTCCCCTGAAGCAGCTTGTGCCCGTCACACTATCCTTTCTTCCTGCATCCTGGTAGAGTTCCTTCATCTTCTCTTATGCAGTCCTTTGTTGGAAGACGGGTTAGAGCTCCCCCTCAATTCTTCCCCTCTCTAGGCTGAACTTCAATTCTTTCAACCTTGTCAAGTTTTCCAACCTTCTAATCATCTTGGTGGCCCTCCCTCTTCAGTTAGTCAATGTCTCTTTTGAACTGGGAAGAATTGGACACAGTATTCCAGTCCTAACATAACAGTCCTAACATATTAGTAGTCCCTGCTTCTTCTCCCTACTTGCTTTGACCTGTTGAGCAGGAGCTGTTAGCCCAATTGTCTCTTCCAGCAGGAAAGGAACTAATTAATTTCTCTCCACCTTCCCCCATTTCTTCTCCATATGTATTTTTTTTTTCCAAATGAGGCGGCCACAGATTTCTTGGTGCCATGGATGCCAAGCTTTGAAGATGTCTTATCCTAAGAATCAATGCCCTCCCCCTACCTGAGCCTTGCTTTTGGCCATCCTATTCTGCACCCTGAGGCCGCTCTTGCCCCTTCAGCATCACTGCTAGCACTCTATGGATTTACTGCTCAACTTCCCATATGGAGCACAACCCACTGACCTCATCCTGCATCCCTTCATCTGACAACCCAGTGATGAAGGCACCCCTCCTTCAGTCTGGTCTGCCCCCATCTCAGCTCCTGGGGGAGCACCAGGCACTTGCTGCAGCCCATCACCGGAATGACTAACGACATCTCCCCTCAGCAGCTCTGTCTGGGTTGATGTCTCTGATATACTAAGAACAGCCCAGGGGGTTGCTACAGGAGCAGCATCCTGTGTTGTGTCACCATAGTCTGAAATGATGACCAGTTTTCCTACCAAAACACCAGCACAGACCTCACTATCTCAAAGCAGCTCAAGCAGCACCCTGGGACATTCCACCACCACCACCCCCCCCCCAAATTGGCATGCAAACTGCTGTGTCTCTATTGGCAGCCCCTATTTGCAGCACTCCAGGTCACTGCGCTCCCTAAGTGCCAGTTAAATACTAATCAGGAGCCAGGCACAGGTGCTTTCCCGCATCAGCAGGTCCTTTCTTGCAAGACTATGAACCCCCCAAACACCTCCCAAGCGAAGTTCAATTACCTGGCAAGTGTTATTGCTGCTTTCCTAGCAAGTGGAAGCTGGTCATAGATGCTTTCCACTGTATCTAATTGATTGTATATGAAGTCTTGCACAGTAATATAGTGTAGCTTTACATTGTGAATTAGTGATAATTTCTTAAGAAGATCTCATTCTTACCCCAGCCATAAACTCCTTCAGCTGAAAGGGCTTCATGCATAGCATTTTGCCTGTTCTGGAGGTATTTAAAAGTATTTAAATACCTGGAGGTATTTAAAAGATGTGTAGATGAGGTGCTCAGGGACATGGTTTAGTGGACATAGGGGGTGTTGGGTTGACGGTTGGACTCGATGACCTTAGAGGTCTTTTCCAACCTTAATGATTCTATGATTCTATGATTCTCTAGTTGCCTCCTACCTGCTAGCACAGACATTGGAGAAGCAGATATCCAAGACCTGATACTTTTCAGATTTAAAGTTTGAAGCAACCTCCAAACTTTTTTGAGCAGAAAAGTTTTTCATTAGTGTGAATGTGCAAAAAGCTCTTGAATAAGACCAACTGGGGTTGTAGCAATATAGCTTGCACATGTGGCCACTTCATACATATTTTACAAAAACAAGCCTCATTTGCAGTTGACTAGGCAAGGTATAAAAAGTGCCTATTCACAGTTTTATCCAGGTCTAACAGGCTCATTTCATGTCATCAAATTTATCCTCATGCTTCCTGACTTGGACGTGCATCACTTGAAGCATGCCTAGTTCAGAGTAGTGATTTATGAGGCAGGCTGAGCTCCCTGAGTTTAATTTGATTTAGGGAAATTTCCCAGAACTTACGAGGGGAAATTCAGTTATAAATCCAAACATCATATTTCATAAGAAGATTTTACATTTTCTCCTAATGTTTGAAAAATATTTCCTTAAGGCCTGATTCTGCAGTAGTCTTCACATTAAGCTATATCACACCTTGCTGAATTTCAGTGCATTGACTATGGAAGCTTCCTGCATGATTATGCAGTGGCTAAATGTGGCCTTTAATCACTTCTTACTGTTTTTTTTTTTTTCNATTTCCCTTCAGAGCTTTATTGCAAATAGAAGAAGCATAAGTTTCTATCTTAAAATCCTAATTTTAGATGCCTTAATTTTTACCAGATGAATGCCTCAATGTAAGTATGGATGGCTTCAGTGATCTGAAACATGTATTACCTTATATCAGTGTGATGAAGACCTTGCTTACAAAGCAACTTCAACTTCTCATGAATTGTGTGTT
>VZTQ01001674.1:87879-267306 GCA_013400755.1 Pelecanoides urinatrix
TTTTTTTTTTTTTTTTTTTTTTATGACTTATTTTTTTTTCCTTTTTTTTTTTTTTTCCTTTTTTTCCCCCTAGTCTCTTATTTATATTGCAGATTTTCCTAGGGAATGGCCCTAGGCTCAACAGAGTTGGCATAAATAACAGCCTTAGGACTTCTGCCCATTTTTGTGCATGGCTTGATTATTCACACTGTCCAACATTATACATCTAATCTAGGTTAGGAGCCTGGGATCTTTGGAGAGTTGATGGACAGGTGTAGGCTATTGAGATTTGGGCCCCTCACGACAAGAAGGACANTTAAAGTCAAATATCTGGACTTGCAGGGGGATTACTGCTCAGTGTACCTGAGTTCTTTATATTATAGCTTTTCCCAACTTTATCAAAGACACTAAAAGTTGCCTCTAAAAGAAAAAAAGTAACCAGGCAAGTTCAATGAATAAGTATGTGTTTGTATAAACCAGCTACTTTAATAAATAATCAAATAAAAAATTTCAAATATATCTGGGATGAACTGAAGTGATAGAATTACTCCAATCTATTCTAATAAGAGAATATGACAGGGATTACATTGCTTTTTCTGATGAAGGAAAAAAATTGTTGTCAGTATATTCTATGTAATCTAAGACTTATTAGAAATAACACTGACCTCTTCAATCTGAAAGTCAGTTGTATTTGTTCACTTTGTTCGCTTAAACTGTTAAAGCTGAGAAATAATACACGAAAATAAATGCTTAGTATTTTTCCATGTTTATAACTAAATTCTGGTTGGCTAGAGACTTTAATGTGTTCAGTGGTCCAGATAAAACTTTTAACTAAGAATCTCCATTTTCTATTTTGTGTTGACAAGTCAGAACTTTAAAATGTTTAGCAGCTCAGTCTTCTTAACTTTATAGATCCAAATATAAAAGAGATAGCTGTGATGCTATCTGATGTCCTGCTGTTAAGCAAGAACTTCAGTATCTAATGCTGTCAAACTAGTCCCCTCAAGAAATACTGATTTTGGTAGAGAAATCTTAAGCATTGGACAACAGAGAAATTAAATTCATAGAACGTCAGTGGAACAAAACTGGTTTAAAAAAAAAAATCATTTTCAGATCACTGATACACTGTAGAATAACTACAGTTATTCTGTAGTTATTTTATGTTATGGCATTTCTTTTAAAAACATACTTATATGCACCAAAGCAATTTATGTTGTTACTAAATGATGTGAGAAATTTGTTACACTGCTAGGGTAGAATATGAACTACTTTCAGCTTCTGCAAACAGAACTAGCTGAATTAATTTTGTCCATTGAGCAAGATGTATTCATCATACATCTCCTGTCATCTCCTTCTGGAAGTTGTCTTAACCACATTTTATTAGTTTAGAGGGATTTTTTTTTTTTGTTTAATGGTGAGGAGGGACTTACTTGGAAAACTTATAATTAAATGCAAGACATAGTTATTATAAATTATTTGGAAATATAACTCACGTGATAATAATTTTGTCTTATGTTCTGATGCCTTAATTTTGTAGGCAAAGGAGTTATGTCCTAATAGATAACTGATATACTGAATAACTGAAGTGGAGGTAGGGGGGCTCAATAAAAATGACACATAAAAGAAGATCTACACATTTATAATATTAATTATCTTTTGTTGTTCTCTTATGCACCTTTAATGCTCGAAGTTTCTTCCCTCCTGAGAGAGAGTGAAAGATATAAGACAAAATTTTGTGTGTTCAAAACTAATTATGGTCAATTTTCTTCTGTCACATTCATGCTAAGCAATTGTACCTAATCTTTTCATTTCTGGTCTTCTGTTGCATTTATCTCTATTGTATCTAAATGTTCTTAGAGTGAGCTCCGCACCTGTGATGAGATCCCGAAGGGACTTCAAAGATCCTTTGTTCTTCTCCCTTTCCCCACAGAAGAATCATAGTTTGACATGCACACACCTGGCTTTGTTTTAATCCTCCTCTTCTCTTTCCCCTTCATGTCAGCTGAGCAATGACAAAAAGCCTTTTTTTTAATAAGAGAAAGCTCTTGTAATGTGTTCGAAAGGTGGTCACGCTCTGGATTAGGCCCTCTCAGGGGAATATTGTTTTCAGAGCAAAACCACCTCTGCCTCCCATGTGGTTTTACCCTTTTCTGGTTGCTGTATGTTGAAGAGCAGATCATAGGCAGACATACAATAACTGGTGCAGCTGTGTCCAGAGAGCAGGCAACCCTGCATCAGCTATTGTTACTAGCGTTGTCATTTAGCTGTATTTCTCTTTCATATATGCATATGTTGGAATAAAATGTACCATAGAATAAAGAGGAGTATGTAAGTGTGTTGACAAGAGACTCCGATAGTTTTAGATGTGCATTACCATCCAAGAAATAATCTGTAGGGAAGGAAAAATTTGCACCATTTCTGGGAGGTAAAACTGTTTCCTTAATCATAATTCACACCTTAATGTTGTTGGTTTGGTGAGGAGAGAAAGAAATTATGACTCCTGCTCCTCCACGTGCGCTCGCTCCCAAAGAAGTGTAATCTGTGGTGTGGCCGCTCCGCCAAATTTGTGAACCTAGAATGTCTCAGAAAGCCATACACTCCTTTGTCATGTGGGTAAGTTGACATTATATACACTGTGCCCCGGGGTTATAGGTTGCTTAGTAAGTGATATCTGTATGCAGAAGAACATTAGTTTATTATGCTACATCTAGAATACATTTCTTGCCTAGAATATGAAGCTGAGTGAATAGACCCAAAGTCAGGCATGCAGCCCGATAAACTGCCTGTGCTGTAAGTCTCAATCCACTGTGTATGGCAGGAATAACACCGTACTAGCTGTGGTGTCAAGGTCTCTCATGTCACTGATTCTCACGAAAAAGGAGCCGTGACATTTCTTGTTACCAATCTCCTACCACACCCAAGGTGATCTTGGTCTCTTGTTTCAACTACAATTGGGACAGAGGGTCCCTCTTCCACTTGTTTAACAGCCTAGTAAAATCCGATCCTGGTTCCTTCCCTGTTTCCACTTTTTTCCGGCTTCCCGCTTGCACTCCAGCTACCTTGGCAGGAGCCCCTGTGGCACCAGCTAGAGCACACTCCCATTCAAGAGGGTGACTAGCACGAGCTATAGTTCAGATTCTGTCACCTACCTGTCAAAGAAACAATTGGTGCTGGATTGTAAAAGACTGATCCTTTACCATATCACGTTTAGCTATTTGCTGTCGCACTCTAATGCCGTGCAGGACTCAAAGTTTAGCTGTAGCTCAGTAGAGTAGTGATGTGGGTGTTGATCACTTTTCTTCCTTGGTGCTCTGCTATGTTTTGCTTTGTACCTGGTAAATGTGCTGTATTTTCAACCAAATGACCTTTTGACAATTGTAGCAGCCTCCTTCATGTGCCTGTCCTCTCTCCTGCTCAAGTTGCCTGGCTGCTTACTCAGCCTGGGAAAAACTGACTTCTCTTGGTTTTTGCCTCTTTACCAACATGAAGCATCTGCCAAATAAGCACTTTCACGATAAATGCAGTCAGCATGTGCATTCTTTTGGAAACAAAGGCTCTTCCTCCAAATATTTGTACAGGTATAACTGTTCTGTAGCAATGGAAGAAACACCCTGAAATGCAACTACACCTCTCCTCACCTTCAGCCACTAGAATTTAAACACATTTTCTTTCTGCCTGTATCTTTTCAGTACAAAATGAAAGAAATGAAAGTTTTTTCATCTTCATGATATTTTTAATATGATTCAATTCAGCCTCTGTATTCTGTATTGTATCATCCAGAGGTTTAGATCACTCTGACAAACCTAATTCTGGTTTCTAGGCAGTGTTAAGGTAGCCCATCCTCATTACAGTTCGTTCCTGCAAGAGAACTTCTAGACATTAGTTTGGCTCCCAGGCTTCAGACATGACCTGAATTGTATTGGCTTGGAAAATAGCGTTATAAGAGTTTTGTATCAGATAACAGTTGCCTATTACGCAACTTAAGCAGAAAGGTTACTATATTATAATTAATATCTACTATAATTATTAGAACTATAATCACTAAAATTTGTTCTGAATACTGTTTTAGGTTGTCATGGTACAGTTCTATGTATTACTATAATTTCCTTGGGTTTTTTTTTCAGTTTATAATGACAGGTAATAACAGCATTGGTGAATGCAAGGGGAACTGGACAGCAGAAAAACCAGAGTCAGGGTCTGATGTACAGCATACACTAAGTAGGAGAAATATCATCTGCAATGTCCAGATGGAAATGAGCGTACATAGATGTAGCCACAGTTCTTTCTTCCCCACAAGTGTGTTCATGTCTTATTACAAAATTTTCTTATGGATCAAGCCTTGACTGTTTTGACTTATCCAGACTTCTCTTTTTTTTTACACACCCTGAAGTCCTTTTTGAGAACATAGAAAGATTTCAATTGGAAAAGTATCAAAAGGGAAATATTGTTGACTCCTGTTTGTAACTTGAGAACCAGATAAATCCTGTGACTTCTTTTTTTTCATTATTCACTTTTTTTCCCCCCCCTTTTATATTTATCTTCATGGAATCCAGTTTTGGTAAAATAGAAATCCTCACTATTCCAAGATCACGCAGGTTCCAAAATTTAAAACTAGTCCATGACTAGTAGGCTAAGAAAGTTGTATCATACTTTTAATTTGGCACAAAGGTACAGTAATGACAGGGGTTTTCCACTAGTTGAGTCAAATACACTTAATGTGTTGTATAATAATTAAATGACGTCTGATTGAAGCTTCTTTTGACTTCTTCTTATTTGTACATTCTATTGTGTACATATTTGGGCATAGCAAAGAACTTTCCATTTTGGCAGAGAAAGATATTTAAAAAACAAACAAAAAAACCCAAAACAAAGCAAAAAAAAAAAAGGGCAGAAAGAAAAAATAGTCATTGAGGAACTATTTTAGGAAGGAGCGTGAAAGAGGGGGGAAAAAAACCTCAGATCATTTACCATGACATGTTAATGTTTTTCCCCAGCGTGAAGGGGTAATATAAGCAAATGCTTTATTTATCATTGTCTCACAGTTCTATTGGAACTTTTACTTTCTATGAACAGAAGAGGATTTTTTTCCTTTTTGTTCATTTTATAACATCATAGTTTTTTGTTTATTTAAAAAGACTACACAAGGTACTGAGTAGTAAAAGCAAATTATCTAATTCTACAATTTATTATAGTTGCCAAAGACATACCAAAGGAAAAACTTGGAGATGAAAACAGGAATAGTAAGAATCTTAACTGAGAAGGTCTTACCAATGCAAGAGGAAGCCAAAATTTTGACACATAGAAGAGGGGCTGAGATACATTATTTGTCAGCAAAAGAAAGCTGTAAGTAGAAAACAAACAGGAATTCATCTAGAGGTTGATTACAAGAAAAAAATGCTAGTTTTAGTTATGTGGGGCTTCCTAGTATAGAAGGTCTGAGGGATTATCTGAATATGTGGTGGTGAAATAATAATCCTTATAAATATTTGGTGAAATCAGGAGAGACAGGAATCACTAAAGAAAAGAAGATTTTCCTTGGCAGCAGGTTTTCTGAAGTGGTTTTGCCCTTGCATTTTTTTTTCTCTTACATATATTTATGAAGCATTGCGTTTCTTGTCCTGCCGTGGTCTACTTAGAAACGAAGTAAGGAGTGTACCTTAAATTCAGATTAAGCTACAATTCAGAATTAAATTGTAATATAACTAAGTTGAAATTAATAAAATTGAATTTAATTGAAATTAATCGAAGTCTAGTTGAATTAAAATAGTTAATTAAATATGTTTTTTTTTCTTTCTGTGCTTGCACATAAAATGGTAGTTTTGTATGTAATTCTTTCCCATTTTAAAAAACAAGTTTGCATCAATGACACAGATTCAGACTTAACGTAAGAAGGTGCTTCTAAAAGTCTTTTTATCAAATTCCTTCACTTTACGCTGTATTTACTAACAAGGAATTCTGACAGCCCAGCTATTTGTACTATTCTCTTTCAAGAGGTAGCAAAACCTTCTTGAGAGTCCCAAGTTCTGCTGTCTTAGATGTATTTTTTTTCTGCTGGAATGTGTGAAATGCTAAAGAACCTAATTCTGATCCACAGTGATGCACATTTAATTAATTACATTAATTGATAATGACATATTTATTTGCACTTTCAGCTTTATAAATTAGATTTCAATAGCTGTCATGTATCATGTACCTGTAAAAGAGTATATTTTTAAAAAATGAAAAATCTTGCACTGAAGGGATATTATCTGTACCAATGAAAAAAATATCCACATACTAAACACTTGCATTGTCAGGGAAATTTTTTAAATTAATTTGAATGTAATCAGCATGGATGGTATTTAGGTAAATAGTTCAAAACAGATAATTCTAGACAAATATTATAGTGTACGTATTTGTGAGAAGGTAATGTATACATGTGCTTAATTCTTTTATAAATATGCAAAGCAAAGGATTATGGAGACTTTCAAAAAGCACTTTGTCTGGAAAAGGTTGTTTCTTTTGTGACATGTGTAATATCATTTGCAAAGACAGCCTCTCACCTGTCTCCTATTGAGCGAATGCAACCTTTCATTACTGTGACTCTCACAATACTAACCTCCTGCCCATCCTAAAACACTCAATATTACCACTCTGGGAGTCTGTATGTCATGTTAAGCACCTTGAAAAGGACATGCCTTAGGAAAGTCTCAGGTGTAGCAGGCAAAGCATCACTACAGTTGTCACTTCAGCTAGCATGAACATTTAGATCCACATCCTAAGAATAAAATATTCTATGGCTTTGACTTTTCTACAGTTTCTGTTAAAATCTCGAGTCACTATCTTCTCTTTACCTACACCTCCTGTGTTCAACACACACAAAAGCGTATCAAGGTTACTACTTTTGTGTAAGAAAAAAGAATCCCACAGCATTTCTTTTTAATAACTGTTCAGCTACAAAATTTTATTGATATCCTTCTATGTTCCCTCTAGAGGATGTAATGCACAAAAGCATTGCCACGGAACATATAAAATTACAAATGAAATTTATTGTAAAAAGTAGAATGTCTTCTAGACTGGTGTCAGTATTTATTTCATTCATAAACCAAAACTGCAGGTATAATATATTCATTGTCAGCAAGTTCATGTGTGTAAATTGCCATCCAACAGTATTGACTGATATAAGACAGATATTGAAAAGACAATTTAAATTTACTCTTCCAAACATAAACTGTTCCACAAAAGCACTGTAAAAACTCCTTCAAGGTTTTGTGTTGTGCTTCACATTTATGGTTAACTACATAATTTGGTTGTGTCATAATCCACTGTGTTTGGCAATTTGGCATTAAAGGCCTGCAAAGCAGATTGAATCCTCACCACTTCACTGGTAGACAGTTTGAGTCTATGACGGAGCAAGCAAGAGAAGAGGTCTAGACGACGTTGACCAGGTGGAGAGAGTTTATTTACACGATCCCGTATCTCTAGCAACTGCAAAAGTGCCGAGTCCTGTGATCCCTGAGTATAGGGGTAGTCCAGCTGCAAAATCAAGTCTCGAATTGCTTCTGGGTCGAAGTGCATGCTGTAGCCAAACACTTGGATGTTATTGATTTTCATGTAGCCCAGATTTCTTGAGGGATCAATAAATTCCAGGGGTTCATAGTAGATGCTCTCATTGCCGTTTGGACCGTTTGACTTTATTCGACTCCTCAAATAGATGTGTACAGTTTCAAAAAATGTCTTCCACTTGTTGCCCAGAGTCAGTGTCCAGTTATGACACTGAAGGGGTAAGTCCAGTTTAGTCCGCTCCCAGTCTGGGAAATTATTTTCATTCACAGGCATAAACCAGCTCTCAGAGTGGCTGCCCCCAAAAGGATTGACGTAAACAGCAAGAACAGGCTCTAAGGTGCTGTTTTTAGTTAGGCAAATTTGAAGAGAGAGGCCCAGTATCATATGGACCAGGCTAGACTTGTACTTGTTACTCTTAAGAGTAAGGAGCATCCGCTTGCGCCAAGAAGGATCAAACCAGCTGTTGAGGCGCATGTCATTGCTGATGAAAATGGCATGGACCTCAATTCTCCGGTCTGTCTTCTGCAATAAATACTTCATTTCCAAGTCCTGAAGGTCAGTCTCGAACCCAATGTAGTGCTCTGTTGATTCTGCCACTTCGGGCTTGCAAAGCCCTTGGCTCAGCATGTAGCCGGCATTGCAGCTCCCACAGCGGGTGCGATTGTCAGGAGCACAGCTCAGGCACGCGGAGCCATCTCCAACCGTGCAGGGAAGGAACCCGTGGCAGGCAACCTGGTCATTAGGGCAGGTGCACGTGTGAGTCTCTTCAGAAAAGCTTCCCAGGAGGCCATTTTCATTGCAGTAGAGAAAGGACTGGATGCGGTTGAGCCAATAGTTGGAAGATCTGCAACATTAAAATAACTTATTTAACACAAAGAGAGACCTGCACACAGTAAACACAACCTTGTTATTTTTTATCGGAAAGAGAAAAATAAAGCTGTTTTTAGTAGCAAATGAAGGCACTAAAGTCAGATGACAGCATCTGCTGTCAGATAAATACATGTATAAATTGCCTTTTAACAATGCAAAATCACAAAAGAAAAGTTTCCTTATAAACTTACAGGCACCACAAGAACATTTGGTTCATGTATTTGTTCTCTCTGTATCTCTGTCAAGGAAGCCTGACAAAGAGCCCTTTTTCTGTAACTGTCTTCAGATTAACATCTTGAAATCCTATGCAGCTGAGATTATTTTTCCTCACACTATTTGATCAGGGAGGTGCTTTGTATGTATGTAAGTGTGTATAACTGTGCCGTGTCTCTATTTCATTATGAAGATTTTTGTAAGCTTGCAAGCTTTCTTGTTACTGGCTGGAGCTGCTTTGATTTATAGACAGTGAGCCAAAATGCTTTCTTGGAATAGCAAATAGGACCCTGCACCCCACTAAAATATATTCAGTCTTAATTCTTAGATGACTTCCAGCACAACAATATCCCTACAGGAAGCCATTGCATGAGCTTGCTGTGTTTACTTTTCATCTTTGGAGATGAAATTAAAAGATCATTTTAATGTTCTTCTTGTCATCTCATTTTGGTTTCACTAGAAGCATCAGTTAATATCCTACATCACACTGGGAAAACATACTGAAACCAACACTTTAGGCTGATGCGGCACAGTCGCTAGAAAAAAGACAATGGGAACAATGGAGTTACATGGAAATAGTCAAGAGAAAAATTGTCCTCTTTCTTTGTCTGTATTTTTCAGTTCTCATTAATCCTAGCAATGCACAGTTTAAAGCACTTATTTTGGCTGCTGCAGAGTCAGATCTATTGTTGCCACATGAATGACAATGGATGTACCATTTCTTCCCTTTTCATTGCATTGTTTCAAAGAGAAAATACAAGAGTCTCATTTACTGCTGACTTACTTTCCAAGTCACACCTGAGTTTGTCTCAAGCACTGAATAGTTCAGAAATCCCAATTTTTTTGTTGGGTTTTTTTCCTGACTATAAAAGAAATGCTAAAACTAAAAATCTATGGCATCTCAAAGTCTGATTCTTTAGAGACATGAAAATAAAGATCAGTAAAATTACATCATTGTATACTCTGGTGACTTTGTTTAATCTTTTTTTATTCCTTTCTCTTTTTTTGGTTGGGGGTGGGAATCTTGGTTGTTTTGGGTTGTTTTTTTTGTATACACATAGTCTATTAGTATTTTCTAGACGTATAAGTAAATACAGTAACATCCATGACATGAATGCCTTAACACCATTCTTCTTTGTGCTTATTTGAAAGTCAGCATTAAGCAAAAATATTTTGGCAAGTTTGTTCCTTCATTTCTTGATTAAAAATCATAATGTCCATTCTACAAGAAAGGTCAATATCACAATATAAGTTATGCTGAAACTAAGTAGAACATTAAAGCTATTGCTTTCCCAGATGGAATGGGAATTTCCTGAGTACTTTGTCTGGGTTGTTTTGACAGTAATCTGTACCTACTGAACCTGCCCTGAGATCTCCCAGGAACTACAGTTCAGGTGTGTTATGGCCCTCTTTCCTATTATGGGATGAGCTTTGCAGCCAGACTGTGTCTCACATGGTCTATCTTGTTGCTGTTAGCTCTATGATGCATCACAGCAAGCAAAACAGAGAAGGTTCTTGTCCAGAGGAGTGAAACTAACCCTTCAAAGTCTCTCATTACAGCTTTTTCCTAACTCCTTATGGCTCTCTGTGCCTGTTTAAGAACGGACACTGAGTTCCAACAGCTGTTGCATGTAAGATGTAAAAGTCTGGGTTTTTTTACTTTCCTTTAGATCCTTTAGGCTACACAATAGCCTTCATAAAGTTGTTACCTTATTTTGATTTGTTACCTTGGACAGATAACTGGGCATATTTCAAGAATATGTCATTTGCTTTTTAATCTCCAAGTTTTTTGCTTGTACTGTTACTACCAGTTGGTACCACATGAGTACGGTATCAAGGTTAAGTGCGTTCACCAGCTGATATTGATCCGTTTTGTAGGTGTGAATTTTAGCATCCTCTTCCACTTCTCTTGTGAAAAGAAGTCCATGCCTTTGAAAATTTTTGTTGTATATTAGGAGTACATTCCCAGAAAACCTCATTCTACGTAGACCAACTCTGAGCTTACAGCTGTGGTTTTGAATTCATCTCAGTGGAGGATAAACATTTGAAGACTTACTGTAAAGATTTTCCATGTATCACAGAGTGTCAACTATAGAGACTAAATCTGCTTGGCTCACTCACACAAAACATCAACCGTGCTACATAGTTTGTAGCATCTAAGGATATGTTTGCATGATATATTCTAGTCAGAAGAAAGCTAACTGTGCCTGAGCTCCAAAGCCAAACAGAGCCACATGACTACATTAGTTTTTTCAGCAGAGATTAGTAGCTTGGATTTGGCATTGTGCTAGTATGGACAAGAAATTTCTCTATGGGTTGGAGGCTGAGCATTTATCCTGGCTTGGAGCTCAGGCACAGTTAGCTTTAAACCACACACCAGTTATGAATTTTTGGAGCCTAATTTTACATACTTTCTGACAGATTTTAATGAGTGAATTTTTGGATATTGCTTTATTGAGGTGTATTGGGTGTCACTGGCAAGGTTTTGACAGTGGGGGCCGGGCACAGGAGTGTCCTCTGTGAGAAGAGGCCAGGGGCTGCCCCATACCAGACACAACTGGTTCCAGCCAGCTGTTCTTATTTCAACCCACAAGCTTTTTTATCTTATTTCCTCCTCCCCTCCTGTTGAAGAGGATGAATGAGAGAGTGGTTGGGCAGGTGGGCATCTGGCAGCCAGCCCAGGTTAACACACCACATAAGGTAAGCGAGATAATTTACAGCTTTAAGTTGATCCCTGTTATGTTTCATCTACCCTTTCTTCCTCTTAGATCTAGTGGATAGGATTACAGGTGTTTTGGGTTTTTTTTATATTATATTACTACTTATTTTTCTGCTTATTATTTGGAATTGTAATAAGTCAAAGAATGTTCTGCACATTTATTTTTTCATATAGAGGGAAAAGAAGAGGACTACTCCTCCCATGGATACACCTGAGCATGGTTAGATGGGACAAGTATCTAGAATGCAGGGTGCGCCAGGCAAAGAAAGAAAAGGAGACTGTGGCATTACTGCAGATTGATGAAGAGATGGGAGCTGGGAAAGCGGGGAAGGAATTCTCTCAGTCCACAGAGGTGATGGAAAGAGGGAGACCTGGTGAGGAAGATGGCACTGTCAGAAGAGGAGAATTTTCTATTGTTGGAATAAGGTTATTGAAACCAGGAAAATTAATTTACTGGCAATAGTTGATTTGGTTTGGGTTACTCACTTCTCCAGCCACATGGTCTTTAAAACATATTTTTCCTCATTAATGATCCAATCTACTGTTTCCATTATTATGAAAAGCAAAATCTTTAATGTCACTTATTTGATCTTTTTATTTCTAATGAGCCTACTTTCCTTCTTTTTTTGTTAAGGGATAGAAGAAGCAGTCTAAAAGTCTGCATGAAATTACATAGCTGCACAGTTAGGTAAGTTTCCTTTCTAAAACTTAGTTATCAGTTTATAACTTAGTATTTAGCTTATTAAAACAACTATATCTTGGATCATTAGCAGTTGCAAGGAGACCAAGAACTTTAGAGGGAAGGAGGTTTTCTCCTTATTCCAAATGAAGTTCAAAACAATAACCTTCTAATACTTTTTACCTTATTTTGATTTTTTTTACCTGATTTTAACCAGAGAGATTTTAAGAAGTTCTACATATACTTGTTTGTCTTTGACCAGTTTACAAACATAAATTATTTTTGAAAAAAATAAAATCAACTGCCTTACTCTACTGTTTGTTTTTTTTTTTAAATTGTCATTAAGGAATACTGTTAGTCTTTGTAAATTTATTGCTTTCACTCAAGTAAATTAAGTAAATTAAGTGAAAGTACATAAAATATCAGCAATACCTACTTTATTTAACCCACTCATCCTTAATTAGATAAATTCACACTGGAATGTCATTCTGAAAGCTTTCTTTTTCTCCTAGAAATAAAAGATCCTTTAAAATTCTGGGCCTTGCAGTCAAGGAGAAAGACTTGGTTAGAAGCAGATGCCTCCCGCAGGTCAGCACCTGGCTGGACAGCTGGTGCAGTCAGGTAGGCAGGGCTTAGGTTTTTACAGCCCCTTGATCCCCTTTGAGGATGGATGGCAGCTGGGGAGAGACGGGATCTAAAAGAAAATAAGGGGTGACATCTTAGGCAACAAACTTGCTGACCTTGTGAAAAGGGCTTCAAGCGATGTTAACTTGGGGCTGGAGTCAAAATGGTGACTAGGGAAAAAGTGCCTGGGAAAAACACTCTCACCAGAAAGTGGTACTACTAGGGACCCATCTGAAGTGCCTAGACACAGATGCAAACCGTGTGGGAAACGGGCAAAAGACATGGACACAGTTGCAATCGTATGACTTAATTGGGATCACAGACATGTGGCGGGATTAGCCTGGGGTGCTTGTGATGGATAAATAGAGACTCTTTAGTGAGAACAGGTGAGCAGGGGGGCTAGCTGCACTCCACACGAAGCAGTGGGGCTCAGTTTTGGGGCCAGTGTTGTTCAATATCTTTATCAACGATCTGGATGAGGGGATCGAGTGCTCCCTCAGTCAGTTTGCAGACGGCACCAAGCTGGGCGGGAGTGTTGATCTGCTGGAGGGCAGGAAGGCTCTGCAGAGGAACCTGGACAGGCTGGATCGATGGGCCGAGGCCAATGGATGAGGTTCAACAAGGCCAAGTGCCAGGTCCTGCCCTTGGGCCACAACAACCCCAGGCACCGCTCCAGGCNCTACTTTGAATTAAAACATTGCTATTGAATGAGCAATGAACTGGTCATGACCTCAAGGGCTGGAATCAGAGGAGAGGCCAGAAATAAGAAGATTGTGGTCAGAATCTGTTACAGACCAGAAGATCAAGAAAAGGCAGTGGATGAAGCCTTCCTTAACCAACCAGAGGAAGCAACATGACCACAGGTCCTGACCTTCATGGGGGACTTCAACAATCCCAGCAGAGATGTTGACGGTGGGGTAACATGACAGGACATGAACAATCTAGGAGAGTATTGAAATGCAATGAGGATAAATTTTTTATGCGGGTGTTGAAGGAGCTGAATAGAGGAGGTGCTGTGCTGGAGCTGCTACTCATAAATGGGAAAGAACTGGTTGAGGATGTGAAAGCTGATGGCAGCCTTGGCTGCACTGACTGCAGGATGGTCAAGTCAAAAATCCTGAAAGAAGTGAGGGAGGCAAGTAACAGAGTAGTTTTCCTGGTCTTCAGGAGAGCAGCCTTTATATTGTTCAGGGAATGGCTGGGTACCAAGTGAGGCTGCCCTAAAATGTAAAACAGCCCAGGTGATGTGGTTGGTCTTCAAGAATGATGTCCTTATAGCACAGTAGTCCGTTTGGATGTGCAGGAAGTTGAGCAGGCACAGCAGGAGGCTGACTTGGGTGCACAGGGAACTCCTGTCTGAGCTCAAATACCAAGAAGTCTACCTAAGTTGAAAGTTGGGATAGACTACCTGGGAGGACTGCAGAAACATGGCCTGGACATACAGTGGTCAAATTACATGACATTTCAAAACTCAACCTCTTTTGAAATGAGAGAGAAATGTCAGTGATAACAAGATGGATTTCTACATGTATGTTTTCAGCAAGAGTCAGACCAAGGAAAATAGAGGCCTGCTGCTGAAGGAGAAAGGAGACCTGGCAGCAGAAATGATTAATGTATTTAGTGTCTTCTTTCCCTTGCTGTTATCTAACAAGATCTGTTCTAAGGCAGAGAAATGCAAAGTCCTGCACCTGGAACCAGAAAAACCTTATGCAACAGTTCAGACTGGGTATACCCCCTAGAAAACAGCTTTAAGGGAAAGCACCTGAGATCCTAGCAGATATGAAGCTGAACCGCTGAACATGAGCTAGGACTATTGTCTTGCGGCAAAGAAGACAAGGTGCATTATTAGAGCCAACAGATCAAAGGCAGCAAATATTCCCCCATGTTTGGTACTTGCAAAATGGCATCTGGGACATTGTGTCTGGATTTAAATCATCTGTTCAAGATAGTTATCGACAGATTGGAGCAAGTCTAGTGAAGGGCCACTAAGATGTTCAGAGGGCTGAAGCACATAACGTAGGAGGAGAGCCTGAAGGAACTGAATTTGTTTAGGCTGAGGAACATAAGAGTAAAGGAGGACCTAAATGCTGTCTCCAAACACCTTCTGGAAGGATGTAGAGAAGATGGGCCTAGGCACTTCTTCAAGGTGCACAGTAAAAGGACAAGAAACAATGTGCAAAAGTTGTAGCAAAGCAATTTTGATTTGAGAGTAATTCTTCATTGTGAAGTTGGACAAACACTGTAAGAAGTTGATGATTGAGATCTGGAATCCCCATCACCGGAGATGTTAAAAACTTGACGGTTTGTGGCCCTGACCAGACTTTGAAGGTGATCCTGGTTTGGGCAGATGACTTGCAAAGGTTCATTACAACTTAAATTATTCTATGATTCTATGATTCTGTTTTCATTTTACTCGTAGGTGGCATTTTTGAGAGAAGTACAAACAATATTATTAGAAGTATTAGAATCAATACATAACTATTCTGCTTTAGAGATTTTTATGTACTTCTACAACTTCATATTTTAAGGTTTTGCCCTCCTTCAGTGCCTATTGCCAGTAGAAGTAGGGTGGATCTCTAATAACTAGGGAGAGAAAGAACCTCTCTTCCTGGATAATGTATAAGCCATCCAAGATTTTGCTACTTTTCCTGAGCTCATTATACAAGACCAACCTAGACCAATCAAGACCACTGAGCTGTATAATATCCTCCACAAGGACCTCAGCCACAGGTTGACAGAAAACTTCACACAGATGAATGACATTCCAATTCAGTAATTACTTCTATATTATGCCAAGTAGTTCTGAAAACATCATTAAAATGAAAATCTCTTCAAGGAAAATCAAAACATTGGTTAAATATCTTTTTGGATTTTAAAGGGATCTAATTTTCTTTTTTTTCTTAGATAATTTTGCCATTGCTTCCAGACAATGGTAGGTGTATGGGAACATTTTTTGAAGCTCAGTGCACTTAATGTGAGACAAACAATATCTCACTTCTCTTCCAGGTAATTATTTTCTTCACATAAGATTCAGCCAATGTCAGTTATTGCTTGTTGCCATCCATTAGATTTCCTTTTTCTACTATATTAGGTCTAATTATTCTTCAATTTTCTAAGTTAGTTGGCTGAACTAGTGCTTGGTTGTCTATGTACTCTATGCAAACTTGAGTATACCACTCCTAATTCCTTTCTCTCATTATTCACCATTTGATGTATTCAAGATCCACTCCTTAGTCTGATGCCAGAAAGAAAAATGCTTATTAACTCTGTCATAGGACTTCATTGTATTTTCCCACTATTTCTTTTTTTTTTTCAAAATTGGGTTGATAAGTGATGTCTACAGAAATCACTAAGAAAACCTGTTTACTTTGATAGGGACAGAACCTGAACTTTAAGCTCCTCAAGTCAAGATTATAGTTAATAAGAGACTTTGCTCAATATTTAGTATACTTTTATTCTTCTCTTCAGGTGTAATAAATTCTTTGTACTTCATTCCTCAGTACACTGTTCTGTACACAGTCCCAGTGTTCTTTTACCTTTATTCAGTTTTACTGAATCATTTATATTCTCATTGTGTTAATGGAGGACTAGTAACAAAGTCTGCTTATCTTGAGCAGTTGCTTCTTGTTTATAGAAGTTAATAAATAAATTAAGACAATTAGCTTCTGAGGGAGGGTTGAAAGAGCTCTTCAATTATTCTTTTAAAGACTCTGTAAACATTATTATTTGATTTGGAGAATTATATTTACTGGCCTGATGTGTTAGTTTTCCAAACATTGAGATACAGAACTTCTGACTTCCAAACCTAGTGAAACCAACAAGAAGCTTCCTAGGTATTTCAACGAGCTTCAAATCAAAATGGGATGCCTGAAACATCTGTGCCTTCACCATCATGGAAAAATTATGTGATAAGCTATAATCAAAAGCTATTTTTGGTGAATCATCCACTTAAAATCACAGCTTTACTTTAGAAATAAAGTAATATTTAATTTAATGAAATAAATTACTTGATAAGTATAGGATACTTCTTATCAAATTATATAATGAATTAGAGATCCCTGGAAATTCTTCAGAATTTTTTAAGACTTCTTTTGTTTATAATATTGAGTGATTGAAAACAACTTTTCAAAAACAGCACAAAGCTACAAAAGAATTGTTAAGTCCAGGACGGAATTTCTATGCAAACACAAACATTATTGATTGTCCTGCTAGTTGAATACCCATTGTCTTTATAGAAAGACTTGATGGCCTCATCAAGCCTCTGCTCTTATGCAGAATAGAACACTGAGCCAGATAACCGATATAAATTACATACTCCTACCCTTTAGTTAAGACCTCTAAACTGGCTATCCAATATTCTGAGGTTTCAATCTCACCTTTGACTGCAAAGAGTTTCTAGTCAAGTGAGCCACGTCTCTTGTCTGGAAGAACATGTCCCTCCATTCCTATTTAATTTGTTTGATCGTATACATCAATATGAATACACATAGTTATGTGTGACAGTATTCCACAAATTTTCTCAATTCTTAAAATTTACTGGGAAACAGATCGTTAAGTAATTATGGTTTAATAACAGCTCCAGCTCCACCTTCTTACATGCAACGCTTTTCCTACTATACTACAAGAAAATCAGGCTGCTGTTGCCGGATGACGAGACTCTTTTGCGGGTGAGTGTTCTGTTGCATAGGATGCACTAAGCAGTTGGCTACCATGTTTTCAGCTAGAATACTTACAGGGTAACAAAACCTGCCATACAATCTCACATTTACACAAGCATAATCAAAAACCAGGATAATCCTACAAAAGTTATCAGTTAACGTCAGCCAAGTTTCTGCTGAGAAGCATCTTAATAAGAAATATAAATCTTAAATGTTTTGGTAGGTGAAATAATTCTGCGTGAAGTTGCACTGCATTACCTCTTTATGAAATGCTCTCCAATTCTTAATTCTAAAGTGTATTTTAAAAATTTTGCTTTTTTTTTTTTTTGCTATGAAATAACCTTAAAAAAAAAAAATTGAAAAATAGCAGTTGAAAGTTTAATCCAAAACATGTGCTTACTCTTGCTCAATACACTGTAACATTAAATGTAAGAACAAAGCAGTATGGTCACCCTATGTAATAGCTGTAGCAAGTATTTAATCATGATACGACACTTTTACCTCCTTCTCTGCCTCACTAAGTGCTTAACATCTGTTGTAGATCAGATGGCTCAGTAGCAGATGATGAGTACTCAGTGAGGCAGATGCTAAGTAAAAAAATGAAGACAATTTAACAAGAAGTGTATAGGCAGTAAAATACCCATTACCTATTTTTCCCTCCTTTAGAGGCTGAGTCCAGTATAAATCTGTAAGACGGAAACATCAACACCAAACGCACTTACAGGCGTCTCTAAAATGTCCTACTCTTGATCTTGTGGGATCACCTCTTGGGAAGGACGAATAAGACTCCAAGTACTTTGTTTCTGTGCTGTGATTCATAACAAGAACATTAATTGCTACTAAATTTGATAATGGTCTCTATGCGAATGCACTTTTCTTCTGGGAATCAGGGTAAAACTACCGACTGTATAGTCGCCAGAAGGCCAGTGAGTGATTAGAAGAATTAATGTTTTTAGTTTATTCAGCCACACAAAATTAAAGCAGTACTATAACCACTGCTCAAATAAACATGCCCCAAATTATTTTACTATGGCTCACGTTACAGATATGTCAGTGAGACTCTCAATGACAGCTGCAAATCCTATTCAAAAAGATGATAAACAGGAGCAGTGCAGTTGTTCTAAGTTCACATCTTACAATTTCACAGCTGGCTCCACCTGAGCCAGACACTTTAAAGCTGATCTAAAGGTCTGTGTGGACCATGGTGAAAACAAGGTAAGTGTACTGTGAAGTAGAGAAGGAATATGATACTTTTCTAAAGGTTTATAAAGACAAGAAAAGCCTCTGCCTAGAGGGGTGCCTTTGCTAAAAAATCCCCTGTTAGCATACACAGAAAGGATATTAATTAGCCATGAAATTTTTATGGAAATGTTGTTTCCATATGGTAAAATTGCTTCCAATATAGAAGGGGATGGGGTAACTGAAGAAATCTAGCTTGGCGTGAGACTCCTCTGTGGTGGCTGTACTACAGGAAAGGGACTGCATGAACCAGGAGGTTGTTTCTGAGATTATGTTGCTGGGATTAATAACAATCTAAACTGAATCTATGTTGATTTATGGAAGTAAAATACCTTGTTCTCCCCTGTTAATCACATTTAAGGAGAATCTTTGTAGATCCTCCAGCCCTTATGCCACCATTCTGCAGCTGTTCCCCCTCCCCACCCCCTTCTTAAGGCTGATACTCTATATTTTAAAACCAGTAATACATGTCACTTTTAAATTCCAGATAGTCTTTGTATTATGAGAAGTAGAGGAATTAAGCCCCTATATTAAATGATACAAACCTGTCGCACCTCATTGAACAAAACTGCCATGGGTTACATTATATTCCAGGCTAAACAATATTTTCACATTAAAATATTTAGTATTTCAGAGGATATCTCTAGTTAGCCTGTTATGAATTTATTTTCAAAGAACTGTAGCTTTAACTATGCTAATGTTGCACCCTTTTAATTCTCATAGCAAAGTTTTTCAAGTATGAAACATTTCAGCCAAATGCACCAAAGAATGGTTATAGAAAAACCATTTTAAGATAACATGCCCACAATTTTTTGACACAGCTCTAATCATAATGACCATTGTGCTACACTGAAATAGGAATCAAACTGTTTTGTCGTACCACCCATTTCTTTAAAGAGGTTCAAATCAGAGACAAGCTCTGAAAGCTTTTATTAAATAACGATCCATAGTGCATCAGGGACAAAGGAAATACCAGTCAAATTAATTAATGGTGTCAAAAGCAGAGTGCAAGGAATCAGAGGTGTTAGGAAAAATAAGAGTTTTCATGTACAGGAGGAAGAAAGATGCTGCACATACACACACACATAAAAAGACACCAACCAAAAAAAAAAACCCAACAAAATACAACCAAACAAAAAGAACCCAAACAAACCAACCCATGTGTACTCCCTGAAGCCATTCATCTGTTATGTATCTATGTATGTGTGTACTTGTGTTTGTAGTGTTGGATGAGTGCAAAACTCATCTTGAGCCACAGATTATCCATTAATTCAGTGGAATTTTAGGTGAACTTTTCCAGATGTATATTAAAGTGTAATTATAAAAAAAAAAATTATGAAGTTATAAAAAGCTTATCTAGATGCTTCAGTGACAATCAGATTAATATGCCCCCTTAAGGTATTAGAAAAATAACAACCAAGCTTACTCTAACATAATCATCTTTTTTTGTGTGAAGGAAAACTGAGGAAGCGTCATAAAATTGCACAAACTGAAAGTAGACACCCCCCACCTCTACTTTTACAGAGATAAGTAAAATAAGGGCATGATAATGCCACATACACAACTGTATACAATCACAGAATCATAGAATGGTTTAGGTTGGAAGGGACCTTTAAAGATCATCCAGTCCAACACTCAGCTTTGGACAGGGACACCTTTCACTAGACCAGGTTCCTCAAAGCCCCATCCAACCTGACCTTGAACACTTGCAGGCACGGGGCATCCACAGCTTCTCTGGGTGACCTGTCCCAGAGTCTCACCACTCTCATCCTAAAAAAAAATTCTTCCTTCTATGCAGTCTAAATCTACGCTCTTTCAGTTTGAAATCATTGCTCTTTGTTCTGTCACTACAGCCCTTGGTAAAAAGTCTCTCTCCATCTTTCATATAACTCCTCTTTATATATCGAAAGGCTGCAATAAGGTCTCCCTGGAGCCTTCTCTTTCCTAGGCTGAACACCCCCAACTCCCTCAGCTTTTCTTCGTAAGAGAGGTGTTCCAGCCTTCTGATCATTTTCGTGGCCTTCTTGTAGACCTGTTCTAACAGGTCCATGTCTTTCTTGTGCTGGGAGCCCCAGAACTGGATACAGGTGGGGTCTCACGAGAGCGGAGTAGAGCGGGAGAATCCCCTCCCTCGACCCGCTGGCCACGCTTCTTTTGGTGCAGCCCAGGATAGGATGGGCTTTCTAGGCTGCAGGTGCACATTGTCAGCTAATGTCCAGTTTTTCATCCACCAGTAGCTCCAAGTCCTTCTCGGCAGGGCTGCTCTCAATCCATCCATCTCCCAGTCTGTGCTGATATTGGGTATTGCCCTGCACTATTACTAGCCTTTCCCTCCCAGCTGGATTTATTAGCTTTGAAAGATGTTTGCGTTAATATAGCTTGAGCAATGGCCGCTTGAAGGTCTTTGCTCTGTGTTCAACTGCCCATAAGGTAGATGTAACAATGAATGAACTGAAAGGAAGAAACACTCTGACTTAGAAGAAGGAGAAAAATTTAATGGGATTTTGAAATGCAAATGTCTTCCACTGAATCATGTAAGATGGAAGTGTAAAAGTATCTAATTTAGGGGTGTCTTTGGATCTTAAAATACATATAGCTACGAAGCAATTAGTAGTATAGTAGTATAATTATGAGGATAGTGCCTCATCAGATTGCTGGTATATGCTGGCATAAACCTATTTTGAATACTTAATCTGTAGGAGGAAGGGAGTCAGTAGGGGCTACAAAGACCAACTGGATTCCCTTGTCAACATACATCCTGAGGCCAAATGCACAAGTTCAAAGATAATCTAAGATGTAGCCATGAACTGCATTTGCAACAATAACAAAATGTTCCAGCAGCTCTAGTTTGCAGTGGAAATTCTAGAATTAATATAGAAATTCTAGAATTAATATAAAAAATAACCTTGACTGAAAGGTCTTCATATGTAATGCAGCAGATCACAAAAACTATTTTAAAAATGCATACAGATTACCCTATGTTTTAATGGTGTACTTAGATTAGGAGGAAGCAGCATCCATGTTCTTGGAGTATTTTATTTCAAAACAGAAGCACAATAGAAAGTTCAGAGAGTGAAGATAATTTCTGAGCTGGAAGCTTTCAAATATTTTGTAGCATAATTAAAAATCATGTGAAAGGGTAATTGGTAGGGTGGCTCTGAGCCATACTAAAATGAAAAAAACCTGTGCTGACAAAAGCATCCAAAGTTTTAATCGTGGTGAGGGGTAAATCTGGATATGGAAAGAGATTTAGTGCCAGAAAAATCAGCTATCAATTGTATGGTTTTCTGGAATTAAACCTCATTATTACAGGTAAAAATCATAGCCTCACTAACAGCCAGTAGAAGAAAGGCAAGTCCATGATTGCATCTGTGAAACTGATACAAGACCATTATAGTTTCCTATTTTCCTATTGGTTTTGAGACTTCTATTTTATTTTGGGCACCCTTATTCCCAGACACAAATAACTGAAATTAAAAAAAATAATAAAAAAAAAAATCTGTTTCTGTTCCTGCAACACTTGTTACAGCTATAATTATGGAGGTAGAGAAAATGTGGATTCTATTCCTGACTCCTTCACCATCTTTCTGGATGACCATGACGATGGACAAGTCACTTGCCCTTTTCCTTTGATAATGATCTTATTTTTTTTCCCTACTCTTTGCCTATTTGGATTATAAATTTAGTTGCCTTTAGACGCTACTGTAATATAAAGCAATAATATGTCATTTTTTTCCATTGTGTAGAATCAGAAGTATTATACCAAAGCAAGAATCTCCCAGTAAAGAGTAATGGTTTTAATTAAAGAATACAAAACTCAGTTCTGTATTCATACCTCACTTATCATGATATTAAACAAAATAAAATAAGATAAGATTCTGAGAGTGTGCTGTTTTTCTCTCATGTTATAATAACTGAAAGTAACTTTAATTTTGAGCAAAACCTTAAAGTTTTAATATAGGCACAAAATAGTTACAGAAAAGAGGTTTGTTTTTCTGCCATGATGTTTGGATAAATTGTAAGGACACCCTTAAATTTCTGAAGGAAAATTAAAGGCTGTCTAGAAAAGTTGTATCATACTATTTTTAAAAACAGCATATATTTCACTTATGCTTGTAATAAGATGTCACTTTTGTAACGGTCATAAATAGGAAAAGTATTAATATAAATGACCAGATGTTGCATGTATATAACATAAATTAGGAGACACTACAGTAATAGTGCTTATAAACAAATATCAAGTAATTGCATCTTTTCTGACATTTTTGTCTTCCTTAAACAAGCAAACAAACTCACAACCTGAAATGCAATGTATAAGTTGATAAAAAGGCTGATATTGGGGCAACAAAAGAATAATTTTCTGCACATTGATCTGCAAAAAAGGAAAATTGGTATAGATAACTGAGGGAGAGGAACCACAGTCTCATCTGAGGAAGCTGTGCAAATTTCTTTTGGAATATACACAATTATACAAAGATGAAGTGATTTACCTTATAGAATTATTCTCACTCACCCACCAACTGTTTGTTGATTGCTGAGAAAAAAAAGATCTACATACACAGTCCAGAATAATAATCCTTCTTGCAGATTGCTGAAACCTTTATACTTTCCCCTTGTCAATATAACTACAGTAACTGACAGGAGCCACAGGCAATTGTGCTGTCGGTGCCAGAAACCAGGATATGTAACATCTCTTGGTAACGACTCTGAATTTCTTCTGGCAGAACCATGTGAAAATATGCAATTGTGGTACGTACCGCCGCTGAAGTTCATTAACTCCTGTACAATACTTTGTAACTCTGTCAAGAACTCAAAGTTGTTAGGATATCTCACAGATATCTAATTGAACTTTGCATTTTTTTTTTCCCTGGACATTTTATCTGCTTTAGATAACATGGTTGGGGCAATCTGTTTTGTCCATCGTTTTATTTTCTGCATCAGCATTTTAGCTGTTAAAGTAAATCACAGATGCTGGAGTGTAGCAGTGGGACTGTGTGCGAATCCCCTCCCGCTGTGAAGAGTGTATGAAGGGTAATCAACTATAAATCATACCCTGAAGAAGTGACAACTCTTGTTGCAAAGAAAGAACATATTACTTCTGATACACTATTTATCTAGATATTCAATCTCATTCTGTTGAGTTGGCCCCCTCCTTGTTATTACGTGGGTTTATATACCATAATACTAAAGGGTGGAAAGAAAATCTCCCCATGCCGAACAGCTTCCTTAATACCTTGCAATTTTTGTTTGAGGGAGTACGGTTTAAGAAAAACAAAAAACAAACCCACACACATTTTCGTCCCCTTTAAATCCCTCCTTAGTGAAACTAACATGCTGCTGCTGGGAGGAATTAATTTAAGGAGCCTGTCTTTCACAAAGACTATCTGAAAGTCAGCATTAATAACCAAACGTGGATTAGAGCAGACAAGATTACCTTGTAGGAAAAAAAAAAAACAACCTGTTAAAGAATATATTCTTCTGACAAGTGACATAGAACATTTCAAAGCCTACAACTGCATATATTTTAAGACATATTTCACATTCTCAACACAGTTATTTTAAATATCTTTGATTATAAGCACTGTGGGATACTGAAGACTCTGGAGTAACTCTATCATTATCTCTAGTATGCTTTCTATATATATCTATGTGTGTGTATATATATAAGCACACACTCCTTAATACCCTAGGCACTCTCTGACTAGGCACTCTCTGATTTATCTGTCCCTTCCAGAAAGGTCAGATGCTCTCACCTGAAAAAAAAAAAAAAAAAAAAAAAAAAGCTACAAAAATCCCCTAAAAAGTCCTCCCAAACCCCATCTCAGGGGCTGCAACTGAACCAAGGAACAAGGATCGTGATGGCATTAGGGGAATGATGATGATTCTAATTAATGGAAATAAAGGGAGATAAATTTGATTTTTTTATTTGGGACAGAGAAATGGTAATAAGTTTCCCACATACGAGAAGCAGCGCAACACTGACATAAAAAAAAAAAAAAAAAAAGAGCTATGCTGAATCATTGTAGTGTAACTTGCTGGTCACAACTCAAAACTTCAGAGCAACCATGTGCACTGTATGCTTGTGTCTAGCTGTGAAAATGTACTTCTGTTAAATGAGGTTTCTGATATGAAATCTGTATTGAAATGAAAGCAGCTTGCTCATTTCTGGAGAGTTACCTGAAGGGAGATTGATGCACAAGCTGCAGAAATGTGCAATGCTGTCCTCAGTTATTACAGAATGAAATGCCATGTACGGCAGCTTGCTGTCTTTTGCTTGACATGTTTGGATGGCGTATGTATTCACCTTGGAACCTATATACACAGTAAACAGCTCATTGTTTTTACCTTGTGCAAAATTATACAACTCCTGTGATTCGATATCTTTGCACTTTTAACTAGTTAAGCTCAGAAAGGATGGTTAAACTTTAAGATTGTGAATCAGGTCATGAAACATGAGAATTTCATAGTTTTTCAATAGTTAAATACTGGGGTAACAGCACTACCGAGATGTCCCAGAAAGGATTCCATCCATTCTTCTCAACACTCTACAAATGCTATTGTACTTTCTATTGCATTTGTAATAAAAGTGACAACAGAAAAAGCCTGAAGATATCGTCCATGTGGAAAATGCCAATCTGCCTCAAGAGTCTTTGCCTTGAAGAGTTTCCAATCTAAGTGCAAAACAGACAAAAGGAACAGAAATAGGATGTAGGATGTGCTCACAAAGGTTTTAGAGATGTAGTGAGGGGATGATGAGGACTGGAGGTGGATAACTGCAGAGCCACTAGCTAAAGTACAAGCCTGGATCTTTAATGTTCCCTCTGTCCTGCAGAGGATTTCATACTGTGCACAGTGAATACCACTGAATAACAAGGAATAGCCACAAAAATCACCCTACTGTCCTCAGGCAAACATATCATCCATTATTTCTCCTGTTTATCCAATACACAATCCATCTGCACGGGTTTTGGAGGTATCTTTTACATGCATTTTGGTGGATAAAGTGACTTAGCATTTATATTAAAGGAGCATTTACAGGGGCAGAGAGATTTTGGTGGGATCTTTTTCAGCCTGCTTACTATGGCACTTTCATTCAATGCATTAATGCTTTTTCCCTCGTCTCTAGCTGCTACCATTTTGTGGTGCTTTTGATTGACAGCAAAGGCAAGCGGGCTTGTCACTGGGAAAGTAAGCAGAGCTCCAACACAAACACTCTCACCTTGATGAGTAATGACATTGCCTCTGCAACACAATCAGTCTCTGCTGGCAAACGGATTGAGAAGCCCAAATCCACACATAATCCAGTCCTTTTCACAAGGCTGCTTACAGCTAAAATCGACATTACCAGAAAGTTAAAGAAAAAATGACCCTGCTCAAATGTTGCTTGTTTGGTTTGAAGTTAACTCTTAACAGCCAAACACTCATCCACAGAGAGCCAAACTGTATCTGATATAAGGAGTGCAAACTAATGTTAGCTTTATACCTGGCAGAAGTTTTACAATCAGTGCCACTTATTGCAATATAGTTCTGTCAAACATTACTATTAGCTGAATGCTTATTACTCTCTTAATCTATTTAATTTTCCTCATTATGGACTTGCTCCAAAAAAACGATCGGTAAAAAGGACCCCTCTAACTCCAGAGCATTCATGATCAACCATTTACATACTCCTAATATTATTAATACGAACCTGCAGCCCTGTGAGAAACCGCATGCCCGACTACAAGCTGCAGATCAATGATGTAATTTTAAAAATATTTAAGAAGAATACCACCTGTCCTTCAAACAGTAGTATGTTGCAAATTATCCTGATTTATTCAAATATAACTTGACTGAATTCTTGTAATGCTATCTAGCCGTTTCTGCTGTCTGTTTTTAGTTTCTATGGAAACCACTTCAATTATTATTTTTCACATAGGACTGAATCGCTGCATAGACTACCTGTCCACATATGAATATTTGAACTCTTAAATGAAGTATCTATAGCCTTAGCTCCAGAAATAAAGGATTTGTTGGTACTAAAGAACATTTAATTTCCCAGGATTAAATAATTGAGATAGGCAAGAAAACTTGAAACTTGAAGTGCCGTGGCATAATCTCTAATGCATCCTACTATATCCTGTAGGTTGGGGATCACAACAATTTCCCAACTTCTATATGGAGAAGACATTAGGGTAAAAGTAACCATTACAAAGAGAGGAGGAAAGAGTTATTCATCTCAGTTGCTGTGGGAGAAAACCTTGTTTGCTTGCCAAGGGTGTTATTGCTTCTGGTACATACTGATCTGCAATTTGATTGATTCTTTCTACGACATTACTTAAAATTTCCTACTGAAGTTGAGCTTGATTGTCAAGGAGGTTGTTTTATAGACCCTTTAAATTTTGAACTGTTTAATATAGTTTATATTTTTCACAATGTGCACCATGAAAAAATGACTATGCTTTTTAGCCAACTTGTATTCAGCTCATGCTGTTAAGCATGTAAAACATAAATAGAATGAGTTTAAAAGCAACATCTGTAATGCCAAGACATAATCTCCCACCCCCAAATCAAGGTACTTATCCTTAAGGTAATCCCAAAGTCAAGTCTAGTTCTCCAGTACATGAACAGAAGGCAGAAAGCAGTAGGACTGACTGAATTCTGACAGGATGCCTTGGGCAGCTAATTCCCATGCCCTTTGCTAAAGCACGAATCACGACTGAAAGTCAGGGAACTTCAGTTTAGGAACAGAGCCACTGGACTTCAGACAAAACGGAATCAAGGGGAAGAACAGATGACCAAACAAGTAAAAGCCCTCTGCAGAAGCCTAGCTTTAGCAGCATTGCATCAAAGAAATAAATCATCTTTTCTCAACTCTCATACGGTTCTGTAGGAAATTACCATCTTTGTAATGTTGGAAAGCTTTTTTAAAATTTTCTTCTTGACTACTTTCTCATTTCTGTTTGTTTTTCATTTATGTATGATTCCTTTGGAGTACAGGGTTATCATATCTTATATAAACACAGTGCGAATTATGAACACCTTACACATAACAGTGACCAGGTTTTCCTCAAAATGTCACCGGGACATTGATTACTAATACACAAAAGATGGTCCACAAACTTTTTTCTAGGGAAATGTGGCAAATATTGAGGAAAATATATCACTTACATTGTGCTGAGAAGTACCTTATTCTAGTTCCAGACCCAGAGCAATTATGGAATTGCTTTCTTATTTGTAGGTGCACGCTGTGGAAGCAGTGTGTTGTCCTCACACCAGGTAGAAGGGGGCAGATGAAAGATGACTTTTTCTTCTTTTGCCAGTGACTAGTTCAGATGCTGGCCATAGCTGCAATTCTTTTTCTCCTTGATCAGAGATCTTTCTCAGAAATGATTGATGGATAAGACCTTCTGCCCCTAAAGTATACTCTACCAAGGACAAAGAGACCCAAAGCTACTTATAAGGGTAATTTGAGGCCACATCACAGTGAACTCGAAACTATCACTGCATTACATCTTTCATCCCCTTTCCTTTCCTTATCAAATACGAACCTTAAAACAAAACAAAACAACAACAACAAAAAAGAAAATAAAGCAAACTTCAGAAGTGCAAACATTTGTGGTTGGCCCTAAACCTAAGATTTCCCTGTATTGTATGCATCCACTGGGAAGCATCTTTTATTTATTTGTCTTTTACTGCAACCAGTTCTTCATTTATTTGCACTGAAAATGGCTCATGAATTTCCCACATCTCACTCTGTTTTAGAGAGAATTTCAGACCATTCTAGTCTGCACTGAGCCATGTTGAATATATTAGTCACCTGTATAATAAGTTTTCAGAACCTTTGATACAACAGTGATTGAGCTCATCTGTAGAAATATGCAGCTTCTCTGCTCGGGATCCACTACGATATAAGTGATTTGTGAAGATGTTGTTTCAGACACTACTCATGATTCTCCTGTTTTGCTACTAGAGTCATGTAGGCTCTGAGCAGTGAATCCAATTTAGTGCATGAGCAGCACCTGTTGTGTTCAGCATGACAATAACTTGCAAATGCTTTTTTAGGTGAGCACGCATACTACATTTACAGGCTCAGGAAGTCCTTTCCAATTAAAAACAGATTGTCCTTAATAGAATCTATGAATGTGAATTACAGTATCTATCCTATTTTCTTCTGCAAGTTTTTTTTCCTTTGTAACAAGTTTACCCCAACTGTTTTCTGCTTTATTGTCCTGATAAGACAGCAAATTCCATTTCCCGCCATCTGTTGCTAAATTTGCAGTCTTCCACAAGATCACTGTGTATATATAGTATTTTTTTTCTGTTTGTTACTTTAGAGAACTTACTACAGATAGGCAAAATGATTGTTCCATTTTTGACTTAGCAAACCCTACTCTGATGGTTTGGTTAAAAAAAAAAAAAAAGGACTAATATTCTGCTCCTACATTATCTACATTGTGAAGGGATTTGTGGGTTAGAAACAAAATTATTCCCAATTTCATCTATCTCTTCAAACTTACAGTCTATTTCTTTTGAGATGTTATCATTTCTAAAGCTTGGTTTTTTATTCAACTTAAAAGTAATCTATTGAATTCCCTATTAACTGCTTATGTGTCTGTTTTTGAGGGACCATTCCTCTAAATACCCAAAAATCTGGAGAGACAAAACTAATTTTGCTGCAGCATTGTTATAGTTACTATATACCCATGTGGAGGTATGTTTGTTGTTTCTGTTTTCTTTTATTCCTAAATCTCCACATAAATGCTTGTCCAACTTAAGCCTCCTTGGTGCTCCTCGGATGCTGAAAAACATCATATGAAAATCTGTCCATGAGGATGGTACTGATAATTAACAGAGATCTCGAAGGAAAAGGAAGAAGCAATGAATAGATGTTCTGCTTCATAAATAATTTAAAATCCAGGGAGTTTTAGGAAAAAATCACGGTCATATATGAACATAAAGAATTTCTCAAATATGTATGCGCAAATCTAATTAGGAGATGGTATACTCATTAAGGATAAATCTTCATAATTTTGTTTCTAGTGCTGGGACTTTCGATAACCTTATTGCCACTTATGTTTTCTCGTTTGAGACTATAAAGGAACCACTCTTGTCTGTTTTGTTTTCATGTTGCATGTTTTCCCAGTTGGATTCTGAAGAAAACAAAGTTTATTTAGCTTTTGTCTATCAGTCCTGTCTACCGTTCCTTCATGATTTCTGCCAACAAGCTTTGGAAGTGTTCAGCTAATATCTACAAAATTTGGCAAAGGGTCAGAAAAATCAAAAACAATGAGTTTTATGAAAACAGGAAGATTGTCCATAGGATAGAGATCCTATTAAGTTGCTGTGTGAGCCCAAATATTCCATAAATTCACATGGGAGTTCAACAATGAGAGGCTAATTTTTAGGAAAACAGAATTTACTAGTTTCAGCACTTACAGAACTATTTCCTTTTTGAATCATCTTTTTTTTTTTTTAGGCAGCAACTGCTTAAAAAATACAAAGATTCCTGAAAAGGAAAAAAAAAAATAAAAGAAAATAAAAAAGGAAACAGTCTGGTAGGTGCCTGATGTATTTAAAATTGTCTTTTTGTAAAAGTCACGTCTTTAACAGATCTTCTATGAACACTGAAGTCGGTCAAAAGCCAAAATTAGTCTCTCTGAAGTAATTAAGATATATCGCCATATGTGTTTTTGACAAATGAAAAATGACCACAGGACAGCACTACTCATTGTTCATGTCAATAGCTTGCTTCTTCAATATAGCATAAGCAACATTTGATGTGTTCAGAAACCCGCTACTACTGTGCACATCTATTTATCTTCGGGTGCCGAAGAGTGACAAACTCACAACTACAGTCAATATGCAAAGCGGAACCATCTCAAGGGGGCATGCTCTTTAAGGATACCCTTGTTTTCACAGCCAAAATTGTTCTCTAAAGCAGTGTGTCAGGGTTTGGGCAACTGGAGTGAAAACCATTATTTACATGTATTTTTTAAAACATAAAGAACAAGAGTATTTTTTAACCATAGAACACAATTTGTTAATATGTGTTTACATTATTTATCATGAAGATGGTTTTGCTAAAGTTATTTTATTTGCTAAGTTTGTTATATTTGCATTACTCCCACTTGTTGTCAGGTAAAGCTATACATCGCCTACAATTATTCATTTCCTTCTGACCTGCTGAAGTATTTCTTATTAAACTTAAGTCTCTCCGAGCAGGATCTATCCTTGTAAAGACTTGAGGAACACAAAAGTGGCACTGCAGTAATATATAAAAAATACTAATAGTGTTTAGCTTTAGTTTAAGTACATAATCATTGCCTCAAAAATATATATAATATCATATGCCTACAAATAAATAGCTGAATAAAGTTAATTTTCTGTAGAAAATTATGGGTTTTAAAATGCATTTACCATTTTCTCTTATTTGTTCACTGAAAGCTTAACATATCCATGACAAATTAAAAATGATTACAGGAAAGTCGTATCAGAGCTCATGTCAGTACTTTGTTTGGTCCTTAACATACATACTGAGCAACATAGAGTTCAGAAGTGTACATTTAATTACTATTATTCTTCTATTAAAAATGGGGGAAAAAGAACTAAAATCCTACTCAGGAAATTTGTGTACACTCATTTGTGTGAAGGAACTTCAGAAAAATTTCTTTATTGTTAATTTTATTTTTACCTGTATCTGTTTGATACCTGCCAGATTGAGAGCAAGTTGTTCTACAGATCGACATGATTGCTGCTGCAGAAATCAAATTGACTCCTTTTCACTATGGATACAGTTAAAATTAATAAAAATAAAGTGTTAATATTTCATTTATGGTAAACATATACAGTCTTACAAATAACAGAAAAAAGGACTGGGAGAGAACCTAAGCAATAAGAAATTTCTCTTCTTGTGATTCAACTGGTCATAAATACTAACATATTTGAAAAAAAAGACTATTAATCAAGGAAAATTTCATTTGCTATAAAAAGTATCTTAATTTAGTCATTATAGTCATTATAAAGGAGAACTCTATTCTTATGTCATGAGCTCAGTGGCTATCTCCCAGCTGATGCCAGCAGCCCATTTAAATGAACTGCCTTTGTGACTGAGTTTTCACACGACACATAGCAGCAACTCTAATTCCAGGTGAGTTTCTGAAGAATTTAGATGGTTGCAAATTTTTGTTGTGTAATTAGCGGGCAATAACAACTGTAAGCCAAATACCCTTTTTATTCAGAGTTGTTAATACACTGTCACCTCTCTGTTGCTGTTCAGGTTATTCGGGTGCTTGTGTATGGGTCCCAGCATGGATGCTGCTACCAGTACCACAGACATGCTGGGGCGTCTCTTCAGGCTCCGACGTGACACTGAAAGAATATGTGTTTGATCCTTAAAAGTACATAGGCACTTTCTTCACACTATAGTCATGGCTTCGTGGCTAATCCCTGCACCGTGAAGTACATAACAACAATGATGCTGGGACTCCGGGCACCAGTGCCCAGCCGGCAGCTGCCCCCAGCCCCAGGCACGCCCTTAACCGCTCCCCAGTCCACCGGGGCCACAGCAGTTAAGCAGCTATTCTGTTCCTGTATTCCCATGCTCAACCAAATATTTACATCTCTTCCAATATTTGTGTAATGACCCTGATGTCCCCTAAACACCCCTGCAGTGTTTTATATTCCTCATCCTCCTTGAAGGGTGAATTCCACAGAGGAAGACTGAGTTTCTGTGCAGTATATTTCCTTTGTAAGAACATGGGAGCTGTTAAGACTCCAATCATCGTGTAACTGTTCAGAAGTGCTATGCTACAATAATCTACTTTTATGGGAGTTTGGAAGGCGAATATAAAATAACAAAATCCCCAGCTGTGCTGTTATGTGTAAAGCCATCCCATTAATCATGCTCAGTTTTACTTTACAGCCTAAAAGTATGCAAAGTGTTACTGCCATTCAGGTGCCTTGATACTGGCAGTTGCACACCTTAACTGCATTTTAAAAGCTATCTTCTCAAGAAATTAAGCACTCAATCTTTCCCTTTCCTCCAGTGGAAATGTTAATTCAGCACCTTCTGATGTCAACAACATATGTAGAACAGCCTAGAAATCTAGGCAAGCAAATGAAACCTCAGAAGTGTACCAGCTTCCATACCTGAATATAAAGTGTTAACCACATTAAAAAAAAAAAAAAAAAAAAAAAAAATCAATGATTCTGTTTCTTTACAGATTATCTGAACTGATTTAACATCTGTATTTTTCTGTGAGGATACTGGGCACAGATAACAGTAAGTGGTTAACCTACATCAGGTTAAAGGGAAAGGGATTAGATTATTTGGGGTTCAAAAGAATGAATCCGTGCTAGATTGATGTTGCCAATAAAGAAATGAAAATCTTATCAAGGCCTGGGGGAGCTTGCAGACATAACAGTGCAAACAAGTAAATACTCGGAACTTCTCGCTTCTTCTGGAGTTGGTAGCATTGATGTGATGTTGGATTTGACTTGCGATCAAGCAACCGTGTTCAGATCTAAAAAGGAATATGTAATAAGGTCAGGAAGGGAGGAAGCTACTGTAACTAGTTACTGCTTTTTATTTGATAGTCAGAAACTCCAGTTTTCTACTTAATCATCAAGGCAATACCTCAGATCAGAACCAAGGAAATGTTCTGAAATAGAGACTTTTATTTCAAAGCATGGAAAGTGCTATGACTCAGAGGGATTAATCTGTGATGTAGCCTTCTAAAACAAAACTTCTCAAAGTGCAAAAGCAGCATCCACAAGTCAGGACAGTTTTATAAAATTCCTGGGGTGGATTTAAGAAAGGAATTTTTTTTTTTTTTTAAAGAGGCAAAGTTTTGTGAATTTTAACTTGTGTGCACAAGAAATTTCTATTTGACAATTTTGAAGGAAAGTTGTACAGTTTTGTTGAAGAGAGAGTTCTGCAAATGTCCTCCTTAATTTTATTCATTACATTTCTGTAAAAGTGTGAATATGATTTTGTGTGAGCAGAGTTGAATATTTTATGTCAACGAGTAGGGATTATCGTCTGCAAATATTGCAAGGCATTTCTACTTATGTTTACTATCAAGGCTAGACATTTAAACTAGGAATTACGTAAAAATTATATGAGTTTCACACACACAGAATGTTGGTTCCATTTCACTATTGCCTTCACATAAAGGGTGGAAAGGATATAGTGAATGCTCTTGCAAACTTCAAAGATGAAATAGATTAAAAGAGGTTTTTTGTAAAATATGTGTGCAAGTTTGGGTGAGATGTGTGATCCCACAGACTGTGAGACTTGCGATGTCATCGATTTCACAACTGCATGGCACCATTCATCTGAATTTGTCTATAGAGCTCTATAACCAGATGACTGTCTGCTATTCAGCAAAAAGAAGAAACAGGCTCTGGAATCATTATTTGCCAAGATTCACAGGTGCCTTCTGTAGAAAACTTCTTTATAAAGCTTCACTCCTCTCTGTCAGGACACTAATCTCTATTCAGTAGAGAGAAATTTTGCCTTTCATAGACAGAGGGTCTATTTTTATCTTTGAAGTTAATCCAACCCCAAGTTGCAGCAACACTTAGAAGCACAGATGCAGATATTCTGTGTAGACTTCCTTTTAAATATTCATGGATGGAAACCTGTTTCTCTACTTCTTTTATTCAAAGCTGAGGATTCTGGCTTTTATGAACTTTTCCTTATCTCTTAATCCACAAGTAAAATGTTTCCCCTCCAATGCAGTTGACATTATATCCAAATGTGGATATACATGGAGTAGTCTACATATGCAGCAGATGGTCAGCAGAAGAAATAAAAAATCACTTAATGTTGAACAACCTCATACCAGTGGCAAGATTCATTAAACTGTGGACTCGACTCAGCAAGATAGAAAATGCTACTAAGTGTTTTGCAACGTATTGAAGGCTAAATTGATGAAACAGAAAGTCTGCATGCTGTCTTGGGATTTGCTACATTGGTCTCTACTCAGAGCTTATTTAACTGAAGTTTTGTAGAGAAGCATTAGGGACAACGCAGTCAGCAGCTTAGCTATCCATTTCACAGTACCTTGTTCACATCTTGGACATATTTGCCAAGTATCTCATTTATATTTATACTGTATCTTAGCCATCACTCCAGGAATTATCTAAACCAGTAGTGCTTTCTGCAGATAATACACTGATGAAGCAATCTACACAGATGGTAAGCTTTCAACTTACATTAAAAAAATCATCAGTTATTGTTCCAATTTTTTTTCAAAATTAAGGCAACTTTATCAAAAAATGTGTGGAATAATACATGCACGGTTTCAAGGGCATGATGCCTTTGGGTTCTTCTAAGGTCACTTAGAGATTTTTTTAAGATTTCTTCTTAACTATCAACTAGATGTTTCTTAAATTTGGAAGATTAAAAAAAAACTAATAAAAGTTTAAGACAATGATCCTGATTTCAGATTCTATTGGAAATATCACTGTTTAAAATAAAGAAGAAGGGTCTTAGGAAACATAATTAGCACAGTCTAAGCAATGTTGAGAGAGATTTCTAACTGCTGTTTTTTAGAAGGGTATGCATTTTGAAAAATTAATTTCTTTCAAAATTTCTTTTTTAATATAAAGACTTACACATTAATTTTAATTGATGCAAGAAATCCTGACATTTGCTGCACTTTTATGTAATGAAGAGAGGTTTGAATGCATATTGAAGTCATTCCTGTCATATGGGTAGAACAGGAGCTATTTATCTAAGAATCTGAAAGACCAAAAAGCCAGATAATCAAAGGACAAAAACAATTAAAAACTTTGTTTGTTTTTCTTTTTTAACTAAAACCTGGAGAAAATAATTTTTGTGGTAGATATGACAGCAGCTTCACAATGGGGAAAAAAGCTTGATTGTCTGTAAAGATTGCATTTATTTTCTTGAGTCTTGAAAAACTACATTAATTTATTATTGAAAAGTAAGCAAAGAAAAGGTGATTCTGGGTGGAATTCAGAGAAGGTTTTACTTGTTTATTTTGGTTTGGTTTGGTTTGGTTTGGTTTGGTTTGGTTTGGTTTGGTTTGGTTTGGAAAAGTAAGCAAAGAAAAGGTGATTCCAAGTGGAATTCAGAGAAGGTTTTAGTTTGGTTTGGTTTGGTGATCTTCTTACTTTAATATCTTCACAATTGAGAGAAGTCAGTCATTAAAGATAATAAAATAAAACTACATTAGAAAATTAGCAAGTGTCACCTTCTGTCTGGAGTGCCAACGAGTTTTATTACTTCTGCTCCTTGCAATATATAAGTCCTTTATTTTATACTTATCATCTCTGGTTCCATGTATGGGTTTCTACAAAACGGATAATACTATGACTGGGAAAATTTCCTGACAAATTAATTGGAATTAATGCCTTCTGCAGCTGTGCTGTATCATCTGTTACTTGAGGGATTTTTTTAATGATCTGCGGTCATCAATTTTAAAATATACTACTGATTTTATCTCTTCAATATGCCTTAGAGTCCAAAAAAGCACACACTAGATGGGTAAACAGATTACATCTTCTGAATTAGCACTTGCCTTCCAGCCACACGGGGTAGATCACTTGGGATCCCAGGATGTGATTTCTATGTTATTTCCTCTTGTGAATTCTGACACCTTCCATTGGGAAAAAAACTTCCTGCCATTTCCCTCTGTGAGGTGTGGATCGGAGCCATGGGACACAGATGTCTTAGACATTTGAATTCCTCTTTCTCATTGGTTGTTATGCAGTTGTAGGATATGGAGACAACTCCTAAATACTGCTTGAACTGTGAATGTGGAGGAAAGAAACGATAGAAAGGCAATCTTGTTTTCATTTCAGATGTTGCTTTAAGGCTCTGATCTCCTTCACTTGATGAAATAGAACTTCACTTGCTTTCTCTCAGTCTGAAGCTTTTCTGTTTCCTGCCTAAAAAAAGACCTTAAAATTTATTTTTTTAAAGAATGTTACTGATAACACAGTACTTTGTATTCTTTGTCTGTGCTATATTTATAGCACTTTTCCAAGAGAATATAAATATTTGGAAATATCTGGGAAAAAATTGCACAAATGTAGGTCTATGCCTTTTGTACACTAACATCTTACAGAAAGTCTCAACAATAAAGAATTATGTGTTTGTTTTTTTTTTCTTTCCAGAACCATACAAAATATATGACCTAAGTTTACATGTCAGTAAGATAATGAATTCTGCACAGACTATAAACGTCCATGGCAGGTAATGGTTGCATTGAAAATTAACATTTCTAATGAGCAACTTCTGTCACTCATATTTTCTACTCTTTTGCTTGCTAAGTAGTCTGCAATCAAATGATTCTATGCCAGGTACAAGCAAATTGGTCAACCTGAGTAAGGATAGCAGAACCCACTCTTGAAATTTTTCTAACTCTAATATTACCCAGAGTAAAAGATGATAATCTGCTGCTTATTAAACACTTGGAATATCTTTTGAGATACAAAAAATATCCAAGTTATGTATAGGCATATCAGAAACAAGGCTATACCTCACTAGATATTGCCACATACCAGACATAAGCTGAACTGAAAATTCTGGAATTAGTTTGTGTTAGCTGGGGTCTCTGAGTGCAGCCCTTGAGCTACATTAAGTTTATAAGAAATCTGTCAGGAATGTAAATGTTCTGACAATACAAAATATGAGGTGAATACCTCAACGATAAAGCTTTTCCCTGGGTGACATCTGTCCACACAGCACACGTCACCACCACAACTGGCGCCCTTGCCGATGCTCTGCCGAGAAGCCAAGAAATAAAACACTACGGAGTTTATTATTTGTCATGGACTTGCTTTCACACCCTCCAGCTATCAGCCCTCCCAGCGAAAGTTGAGACATGTTGGCAAGACAGTGCAAGCCTGGGCCTGCTACCGATCTGTCTCTCTGAGGGCACATCAGAGGGCTGGAGGCTTCCGAGCTGTCTGCCTGGCACCTCTCTGGAGCGCTAAATTCATTCGGAGACTGGGGAAGGCAGGAAGGGAGAAAGACAAGGAGAGGGGGCAAAGACAATTTCTAGCTCGTGTCATACCACTGCTGTCAGTAGAGATGTTGAGTTTGCTACTTGGTATTCTCTGGGGCAAAAGAGCTGTTCATTGTTTGTCTTTACCAGTCTGTGTATAGCTACGTGCATAAGATACCAGTATGACATTCATAATTGGAAATTTTTCATTTTTCAGAGGGTTTTTTTAATGTTTCCACAAATTAACTACTATTGTGTATAACTTTTGTCCTACTGTTTCTGTCCATAAATTACTCTACCATTGACAGTATCCACAGTAATTATGCAGAAGCTGTATTTTTATCTAGCAGTTCAATTTCAGAAAAATTAAATGTCTCCCTACCTTTTACCCTTCAATATGCACCTTATTCTTTCTATTAATTTATTTTGCTCTTATTGAGAGCACATAAGAAAATATAGAGAACGTATTACACCAAAAATTAATGTATTTTTGGTTTAGAAAAAATGTAATAGACTGTAAATAAGAAAGAATGACTAACTTTGAATGACCTGGAACCTGATATATTAGAGTTATTTCTTTCTTTGTGTTGCAGATGGAAGAATGACATAGTATGAAACAGCCAATTCAAATTATGAATAAGTCTTTTCATGATCATATCTGTACATATTGGCCAGATAGGAAACTTGTTCCAGAACTATGTCATTTGGAAACACTTAAGAGCAATGGGATTGGTGCATTCTGCATGTTGGAAGCAAAGGATTTTTTTTTTTTTTTTTTTTTTCCCCAAAAGGAACAGTAGACATGAGACAATACAAACAATTCAGATGCAGGTTTACAGTACTTTTCGAAGCATTTTTAAAAATCAAAATCTTGAAAACCCACCATCTGCAGTACTGAAACTATCCAATCTTCAAAATTATCTAGAGACAAAGCTATTATATGTCTTTAGTTAAGATAACCTAAGGCACAACCCTGAAGGTTATTTGATGTCCCTGGCATTTGATGTCCCCTTGGAGAGCTAGTACCTTGCCTTCTGAGAGAGCTAGCAGAGAAAATTGCATATGATTTAACACAGGTGAGAAATATAAGACACTTGCTTGTATGTGTCCATTTCTGTGTCAATGCATATCTCACAGTTCTTTAACTTGTTTAATTGAGAAGTTTTTCTGATTCAGGGCCTGAAAAGCTTGTTTTCAGAGCTCCGGCAGACATGACCTGACAAGCAGAGACCTCTTTGTCAAAGAGGCATCAGAACGATGAAAGGTTTTGCCTGAAATATGGATATGCGTGGCAAAATCCCCCCATCCCCCACAAGTCCAACCTTCATCTTCCCTTTTATTCTGCACTCATGTCAAATCTTTCTTGTGCTTTGCATTAATACCACCTTCCCACAGAGGAGACACATTTTCACTTTAAATAGCACAGACCAGAAAAGCAATTCATCCCAGCCTGAGCTGAGACTGGGGCCCCACTGCGACATGTGCTGTACAAACACATAGCGAGAGACAGTCTGTGTATCACTCTAAAGAAACACAATAGACAAAGAGAGCAAGGGAGATGTGATATTGTCAGCCTATTGTCAGCCTTGTTGCACTATGGTGGGCACAGACAGAGGGACTTTGGTGACTCCGAGGGGAAGCCTGATGTTGGAGACTGAATATCAAACATAATTCTTTCTTATTTTTCTCTTGTCTTAATAACTCATAAATGATAAAAAACATGTCCTTATGGTACATTTTCATAGAATCATAGAGTCACAGAATAGTTTGGGTTGGAAGGGACGTTTAAAGGCCATCTAGTCCAACCCCCTGCAATGAGCAGGGACATCTCCAACTAGATCAGGTTGCTCAGAGCCCCGTCCAACCTGACCTTGAATGTTCCCAGGGATGGGGCATCTACCACCTCTCTGGGCAACCTGTGCCAGGGTTTCACCACCCTCATCGCAAAAAATTTCTTCTTTATATCTAGTCTGAATTAGTTTAGTTTAAAACCATTCCCCCTTGTCCTGTCGCAACAGGCCCTATTAAAAAGTCTGTCCCCATCTTTCTTATAAGCCCCCTTGAAGTACTGAAAGGCCGCAGTAAGGTCTCCCCAGAGCCTCCTCTTCTCCAGGCTGAACAACCCCAACCCTCTCAGCCTTTCCTCACAGCAGAGCTGTTCCACCCCCTGATCATTTCTGTGGCCTCCTCNGGATGTAGTCACACCATCATTTTATACTCTTCTGGATCTGATAAAGCAATGTGCAAATATGCTCTTATTTTACAGGTGAAATCTGGAAGATACTGCAACTTTCATGACTTGGGGATAGCCTGAGGGTGCCCAGGTGCTCCAAAATCCAATATCTCACGCTGGTGTCCTTGCCTGACCTCCAGCTGCATTTGTGATGTACATTATCATGATCCTTGAAGGTGGGGGGTTGCTATCTAGAAAAGATCATGGCCTTCGCATCACATGTCATGACTACAAAGACAGATGGTCATCAGGCTAGGAGCAAACAGAAGCTGCCAAGCCCAGAAATGTGTGCCAGGTTCTAGCCACATGTCAAGTAATCATTTTAAACTGTAGGCTTGCAAGCCTTGTGAGTCACCACAGTGTTGGCTCTGATATTGTTCCTACAAGTGATTCATGTGGATAGGTGATTAAGATATCTTTAAATTTGGCCTGAGGGAAGGTCCTTTACAGCATTTGGTCACAGTAAAAACCAAAAGGCCAAAAGGCCAAAAGCAAGCCCCTCGGTATTGTAAATGTACACTGGGGATTAAATGTGCTGAATACTGTATCTTTATAGCCGAAATTCTGCAGCAGGTTTTTCTTAATCTGCACTTTTCTTTTTTAATACCGCATGTCTATAAAATAAAATGACATTTTAAGCTGCTTGTGTTTTATTGTGTTCAAATTTTCAGGCTCCAGTACTGATAGCACCAATTGCATTACAAAATTTGCCTGGGACAAATAAGGAAGTTCGGACATTTGGGTTGCAAACAACAAGGGGTTTTGGTAGGTGGAAAGGACAGAGGCAATTTGTAGTGGAATGAGTGTTAGCAGATCTGAAAAAAATGGATACTCTAAATACTGTTTCATGAGGGAGAAGGGGAAATTGAGCCCAACTTTCCACTTCTCAGAACTGGACTGTATAGAGGAAATTGGTCTTTCAAAGGAATATGGGATTTCAGTTCCTATCACCCTGTTACTCTTAGAAGAGAGCCCACAAGAAAGAGGTCATTCTTCTTGAGTGAAATTATTTCCTTGAGTGATCTGCTGTTGCACTTCTGAATACTGTCTCCTTTGAGGTGTCGTCTGAATATTCAGCAGTACTATATAATATATGGGCAATACATGGAATGAAGTCACATCTTTCACGCCAATGTTTTGTCCTTTTAAAGTATAGACTGTTTGCCAGTTCAGCAGTAGTCAGTGGTTAGTGATTCAGTAATCATATTTTAGTATTGCAAGTCTCAGAACAAGGTGTAATACTGCAATATTATATTAATATCATATCATATAATACTATATTGGTACAACTCCTTTTGTGTCAGACAATTCCTGCTAAGCTGATTTTCTTTTTTTAACATTTTGCATCATGTGACAAAATGTAAAATATGATTGCTAAAGCACTACTATTAGGGTACCGTTGCACCGGTAAGTAGTCCATACTTTAAAAAAACAAAACATTGGCGTGAGAGGTGTGACTTCATTCCACACATTGCACGGATGGTATTTCCACAGCATGGAAGCAGGCACACTCCTGCTCTGTGACATTAATATAACCTGTCTACTAGTTTCACAGCAGTTTATGAAATGGTGAAATTACTTCGTTCTAATGTTGCTATTCATCAAAAAAATCAAAAGTGGAGTTGTGGGGAGGCTGGAAAAATTTTCATGTATAGCGTGTGATCAAGAGCAGCCTCTGTGAGTATGTAATGAAGTGCCGCAACATTAGAAAACCAAATCTCCTTGAGAGAAAACATATTACAAGGACAGATACTAAGAGCAGTCTGCCCCTATGTATACACAGTTATTAAAATATGTGTGAAAACACACATATACACAAGAGTTTATCTTAGCTTGTCATTGTTATCAGACCTATTATTTGCAGGCCTGTATATCATACTTTTATGTCTGCCACGTTAGTTTTAAATAACTCTAATCCCCAATCCAATTAAAGGTATCACCTCAAAGTGGATCATTTTATTTCCTTTGAGAAAAGTTGCAGACTTGTTATTCGGTTTAGTAAAGCAACCACTGCCAGACTGACCTTCATTTTATCTCCGATACTTTCATCTTATCACCTTCCTTTTCTATGGCACGCAACTTTGAGATGTGCACCTGGTGTGTTAGATCAAATCAAAGTTTCGGCTGGAGAGGCATTGCTTTACATTGAAATGTGCAAATCCATTTTTAACTCCCACTTGCAATATCTTAATTTAAGCAGGTCAAAAAAATTTCTGGTATTTTTTATAATACAAAATGATGCGCAATCTAAGTACACTTTTCTTTGTTCTTTCTTGGAATTATTTTTGTTTAGAAACATCTCCATGATACATTATACTCTACTAAAAGGAGAAGATGTTCTAAAACCAGACAGAATATTGTTTATTTAGCACCTCCTGTTCAGGAGCATCACGCACATTAGACCCAGTCCATTCAGCTGAGCTTTTGCTGTCTCACAGTATCTTTCGGTAACACAATTTTCATCTAGACTCACTGTTCACCTTCATTCTATCAGTCCGCTAAGTGATGTATAATTAGATTTTTTCCCCTTACATCCAATGCTACAAATGTGCTTTGAAAAGAAAAATCCCTGTGTCATGTACTGTGATACTTCCATATATTGAACTTTGTGACTTCCTTGGTGGAAGATTTTATTCTTTAGTAATTTTGTGCCCATGAATCAATTATACTTATAGCAAAGCAATCTAAAGTAGCTGATAACCAACTTTGGGATGTAAGGAACGAATCCTGTGTAACATCCTGAGGACATGGGATTAATCCACACTATCTTTTTTTGTGTGTATTTCACTCTGAAGCATTCTGAAGAAAACAGGCTTCAAGGCCTCAGTATTCTGATGGGCTGTGTCATAGATACTATAAAAAAGTCAGATATCTTAAATCTTTTTTTCTGCATATGGACTGAAGAGAAGACTAAAATACAAGTCTCTCCTCTGAAGTGTTTTTACATTATTCAGGTGCTGTTGTGCTCCTAGGATGTGTGAATTTTTTGCTCTGTGAAATTCAAAAAGAAGACAAAAATGAGAAAATGCAAATTCATGGCTCTTCCTCTTTTTATAGCTGCCTGTGGTGCATTCTGAGGGAAATTCCAGAATAAATTCTGGTTTTGAAACCCAGAATTCTTTCTGCAACTATTCTGTTTGATGCAGCCATTCACTGCCTCTGGTGATGAACTCCTTTCTAAGTCTACATTAGCTTCAGAGTATGTTTCTTTAAAAAAAATCCTTTATGAAGAGAAGCCTGCTGAGAATGACTTTCCTTTCAGAAATAAGGATTTTATATGTTAATTAAAATATTTTTTAAAAGTAATTAAGTAGTTTTGTCTATATTTGCCTTCAGCTTGCAGTACCAGAATAAGATCCTTTAAAAAAATGGCTAGACTGTTGGTATAACCAACATAATCCCTGTAATTTTTATGGTAGTATTAAGCATCCAGTCTTTTCAAAAATTCAAATACTGAGATTTTATTCAAGATTGCATACTTCTGTGTGCAAGTGTTGTACCTTGGTCTTTAAAAATTAAAGTTCTTATTTGCTTGAGTTGCTCATAATCTTCAATTGCAGTTTGTTGCAGCAAATTTCCATTTTGTTATTATGCCAAGGAAGATGTAATTTTTTCCACTGGTTTATTGTTGTATTTACATTATGTTTCTCCTTTTAATATTTTTGTTTATGTCTTTATTAAATCACAAATTGTGCTGGTTAAATTAGGCCTCAAGTGATGGTTTTTCATTATGAAGTGATTTAAACTGCATACAGATAAGGTTCGTACATATAGCCATATACTGTACTGAGTGCACTCACTCAAATGGATAACGGTAACCAGGGAACCAATTTGAATGACACAGAAAAGAACAAAATCAAGTGCTAAACTGTTACTTCTGAAGGAAGAAATGAAAGCTTTTCCCTGTCTTCAATGTCTTTCAGTAGTGTTTGGATACTAAATCCAATCACAGGAAATCACTGCCATTCTTATTGAAAAATATTTGGGAAAGTGAAGATTCTCTTTCGCTGGCAACACAGGTTATATTTCTTTCGTGGTCTTAAGCATAGATATTCCAGTCTTCTCCTTTGGTTCCATAATCTGGGTGGATGCAAGTGCCTGCTTATCCCCAGCTCTGGTTCATGTCAGGTGTTTCACCGACAGCAATCCATGGGTAGGATCAGGCCTTCTCTTCCTGTGATTTCCAGCCTCGCAGCAGATAGTCATTACGTTTGAAAAGAAATCTTACTGTCGTGTTAACCAAAACAGAAACAAAACCACCTTTCCCTCCCCATAACGCAGTGACACATGTATAAGCACAACATTGCTCGCTGCTTTACCTCTTCCTGTTGCCATATGTGAGCTACAGTGTCCTATATGGACATCCCTATTGAGTAAAATTGATATTTCTTTATTCCCTCCACTTATTTTATCTTTGAAAAATGAGAAGATTCAATCTGAAGGTGACATTAACAAGAGATTATGCATGCACAGATCTCATCTTTCAGTGCAGGTCTGAGTCACAACGCTCAGCCTAAGACGGGAGGAAACCTGCCCTTCGCTGCCTGTAACAGGGCATCACTTTCTCACCTCATTTGAGAAGGAAGCTGCTGGAATCGAGAGCTTGGACCATCTTAATGACTATGTCAGTCCTTTTCTCAGAGTAGATATACTAGACCACAGATACCATATGCAAACTGTTTCCGAAGATTAACAATTGTTCCTTACACCTCATCGCCCTAATACAGAAATATGCATGATGAGCTTAGGGCAGACATAGAGTTTTACACCTCATCTTGATTCCTACAAAACAAAATGTACTGTTCCAACAACCCTCCTATATACATTTTACACCACCTACTGATTCCTGCAAAGCAAAACGTATTATGCCACTAGCGGTGTTTTAACAACCTTCCTGTATAAAAACTGCAGCAAGAGCTGGCCATCTAGTGGAATAACAATTGCTGCATGCGGTGGACTCTGGCCAAGCACACACAACGAGTGAGCATACGATACTGCAAGCTTTTAAGGCTGTTGTGTCAATGCAACGAGAAGATATCAGTAATAATCACTTGAGCCTTTTGAAGCAGCAGAGCCTCAAATTCATGGAGGCAGTAGGTCACCTAGTAGCATTATTCCACAGAACATCAAACTTCTTTTTCAGAGTGCGTTTTTTTTAAATCTTGTTTTTTTCCTTATCTCTTGAAATTGAATGTTTTATCATTCCATCCCTATATACAGAATGGGAACAAATTATCTACACAACAATTTCTGTGCTCCTTGTTGGTTTTGAATTTTCAGTTGGTATTTTTCTTTGAACTCAGACAACCAATAAATACTGATTATAGAAAGTGTATTGATTAATTCAGGTGAATTTTAGAAGTTACACTCAGCAGTACCATAATGGTTTATAATGGAAATCTACAGACTTTTGATGTATCTTGGCCTGATTTCACTTTCAGGAGAAGGAACAATGGTCTGTTTCATGTTAATGAAAGAAAGCTTAAAATCTGGGAAGAACATCTGGAACTTGAAAAGATTTGCAATGAGCAGAATAAAATAAAAATAGTAATCCTGTTCCCATCCCCAGTGTATATCAAAGTGCTGCAGTAAATAAGACATTGTTCTGATCGCTAGTGCAGACTGAAAGAAAACTATTTATACATTATTCTAGCTGAAGAATATAAACTGTGTTTAAAAAGAAGACACGGGAATGTAGTTTCTTTAACTTGCAAGTTAATTGACTCTTTTCTGCTATGAACAAAGATGTTAGGAGAGGATTCAACAGTGTTTTGGTTCAAGGATTAGAAAATTAAAATATAAATGTAATTTAGTCTTATGATTGTTAAGTGGCTTAGTTCCTCAGGAAATATGGAAAAAGTTGCAAGCAATTCTGTCTAACTGATTAATTGAATCCCATTTAAAAACAATCAAGCAACAATTTGTTTCATGTTCAGTAACAAAATTTTGAGGCCAGAGAAAAGAGACAGGTATTTTCAGTAATGAATTATAACCTTGACCATATGTAGGAGCTCCTTCAAGTGTGACAAAACAATTTCTGGCAGACTATATAGATAAATCCCTATATAACTCAGTCTCATAGAAAGTTTTCATAAATTATATTAAACTTTTAGGACATATCTTCCAGCTTCATAAAAAAGAAAACCAGCTGTCGCTTGTGACATATTCCTTTAAAAATCCTTTGTATATGTCTTATATTGACTTGTGAAACACAGTGTAAAATTAAACGTTAGCACAGTTACTTTGTTTTTTGCTCACTGCCAATATCATGACCTTTATTAAAAACTGAAGCATTGGCTCTTTAATCTGTACCTGAAAAGACAAGTGCCCATAAAACACAATTTAAAATAGTATTTATATCTCCATTAACTCTCTCTAATTTCTCTCTCCATAACAAAATTCACCCTTAATTATCAATACTAGAGCCCAAACACTAACCTAAAGGAGTTCTTTGGAAAGCCTTTGGAAAAGATTACATTTTTTTCCCATTCCCCCTTCTTTTTTCTTTGGAGCTTAGAATATCACTGATACATGAAGCTGTGATTTTTGTTTTTATTTCTGTCTTCCCTTAAACACAAGAAATGTAAGTACATGGTTTTTGTTCTGTTATTCTACTCATTTTCTGCTGAAATGTCTGTTTTTACAGTCTGAGCAATAATTGAAGTTTCTCCATTGCATTACTCAAGTATACATTCTCCATTGCACTGCTCAGGTATTCATTCTCTATTGCATTACCCACTATTAATTTGCGTGCTTACCTGTTAGCAGTTCTGTATCGAAAAACTCAGTATCTTGTTTGGATTACGTATAGTCTCATCACGAGAAGTACCTGAATACTATTCTATCAATGCCTGTGTTTTCTTTCTGCTCACTATCTGTCTTTTCACCACTAATATTCCTTTATCTATTCCTGTATCTTGGTCTATCAGACTTTTTCTTAACCAGGTTTGGAAATTAAACCAGTTTCTTTTGACCTTTTCCCCTCACTTCTCAGTTTAAAGCGCTTCTTATCAGCCATAAAAGCTTTGATGTCAGAAGGCAATTTTCCCAGATAGTCAGATGGAATCTAGCCTTTGAAAATGCTCTCTTTTAGCAAATGCATCCTACTGGCTAAGTATTCCCAAACCTGCCTTTAACACTGATCTTTGAGCCATCTATTGATCATCATTATGTCATCATATGTCCAATCTCCCTCTGCACTGAGTAGAAAGAAATTTAGGGCAGTCACTGAAATGGGACATAATTATCTTACAAATAAGCTATGATATTCCTAAGTTAGAGATGTGTTGCAAAATCAAACTGTTATGAAAGTTTAGTACAAGTCCCTGTAAAATAGGCAAACTCATTGCTAGTAAAATTTATTATTAACAAATAAACCGCAAACTCAAAAGTTCTGCATTTGAAAAAAAAAATATCCTTCATATAAGAAGAAAGGTGTGTTTTGATCAATCATTTCTACTGATCTTTGCTTTTTATATCTCAGTTCACCTGTACGCTATCATTGTCATTACCAATGGCAACCCAAGATTGCCTCAAAAGCCTATAGTGGTTATTTTGGAAGACCTGATTATTTTAAATTTTGGTAGGGGGAAAAAAGTGAGGTTGGATTCTGTTTCTTGTGTTTTAAAAAGCTCTGGGTTCCTGCTGAAGTCGCTCGTGTTGAATCATCTCTTTGGCAGAATGTTCATTCGGGTCATGCCCAAGAAACACAGGAGATGATATTGAAGCACTGCAATGACTATATAACCTTTGTTAGTGGAATGTTTTCTAATTATGAAGTGACCCCACAAGTGAAAGATACATTTTTTATTTCAACTAGCAGATCACAAAGCAAAGCACAATATGTAGACAAAGAGGGCATGAGATCCATAACAGCTGTCTCATTCTGAAAGGAAAAGCGGAAGGGTTAGTTAAGTGCCACCGAAAGGCAAAGAGGAATTGATGGAGCCTCAGCTTGTAATAGGAGAGCTGAAAGCAGGGGAGAGTAAAGTACCCCTGGCAGTTCTGGAACACTGAACCTAAACTAGATTTCTTTAAAATCGACAGAGATACGTGCTAAATGCAGGAGTCACCCATGATGCTTGCGCTCAGAAGAATAATGTCCTTAAAAGCTCATTCATTTCAGATTTACCCTAGTGTCATTCCACTAATTTCAATAAAGCAATTTTCGATCAGCAATCACCTATAACCACTTTATGTTAATATAGATTTGACTAGCTAGCTTTCAGAATCTCTCTGTTTCTAGGAAGAACTAAGACACTTCTATTTTCTTTCCTTAGGCATCCTTTCAAATCTAATTCATATCTGACAAATGAGACAAGAAATCAATAGTATGTAGTATATACTGTATAATGACTTGGAAAGTTCCTAAAATAGCTGTGCTTGCTTCAGAATAGGTACTCAGTATTTGGTATACAATTCTTTGGCACTGTTACACCTGGCCAAGTTCCACTGAAAATATGGTTCTGTGAAACAGAGGCAGACCAAACGGGATGAATCTGTACGCTCATGTTATTTTTAAGTTGCCTCAGATAATACACAGTCATATACAAATCAGATTTTATTTTGACCTTTCCCATCGTATTTAGGAAAACATGAATGGAGCAATATTGAAAGCTGGGATTGTTCAACTCCTACAAATACAAAGATTGTACACTGTGCATGTATCGTATGTTGCACACATTCCTACATCTGTGGCCTTAGGGAGACTCTAGTGTCGAGGCAGCAGTTTGAGTTTCTTAGGTTTTCATAGGCTTTCTTACCTCTGCCTTGGCATGCGGATGAGTGGCTGTTTATGGCATCTCTTACTAAGGCCAAAGAGCTTGTGAACAGTTTTCTGTGCCTTGAGGAAGAGTTGCTTCATGCTGTTTTCTAGTTGCTCATAGCGACGTTGAAAATTAGAATCCATTGTCCACAAATGCATTACAGTAGATGTGTTCAGGAAATAATTCATGGGCAGCCTTTTCATAAATAATTTGAATTCATCTGGAAAAAAAAAAAGTACTTTTTAATTATGTAGTCATGGCTATTGTTGCACCAAAAAATTACTTCTAATTTGTTTTTTCTTGAACTTCTAATTTTTTAAACTTGATTTTTTGTAATTTTAGAAGTGAACATTTTCACTCTTTCAAAGTAGAAAGGTAACTACATTTTTAATGGTAATATTAGAATAAAACCAGCAAAAGTCAATATTTATATAATTTTTAAATCGTTGTTAAAACAAGTACAAGCATTGTCATTTTTCTCAACCTGGATAATATGAAGATTAAATAAGAATCAGAGATCCTTATCTTCAAATCTAGGATCTGAAAGTAAATACGCATTTAAAGATCAATGTATATTGACTCATTTGGAGAAGACAGGAAACTGTCTCAAAGCAAGTATATTCCAATACTTAGGAAACGCAAGTAAATGTGAATTTACAAGCCAGCTCTCTTTTAGACATGTTATTTCACCTGAGGAAAGGATCAGACTTTCAAAAGTATTTAGAATTGAAATCAAGCCTTTCAAAGCATTTTATAGTACTTTGACACTTCAAAAATGTTCCCCATAACTTCTTTTTTGACTCATGTCCCCATCTCTAAAGTGGTAAAAGGAGTTCTGAAATTGCAGGATCGTTGTTATTGTGAACATCCGATGTTTTGTGATTTGTTCTGGTAGCTCAGTCCGCATAAGATACATAGACTGAATCTTCTTACAGAATTTTATTAATCAGTGAGTCTATTTGCATGAGTGGGATAATTTACAAGTTGATTTATAAGTTTTGAACCTAAATAAACTTCCATTTAAAAGGGCTCTAATTACTGGGGAAAAAATGAGAAAATGAGTAGCACACTTGAACGCACATGTTTATCCTTTTTCTTTCTTGTTTCCATATATCAGTACGTTTTCCTGCCTGCTGCTATCCTCCCACCCTTCACAATCCATTTTTTTCTTTCATCTTGTTCCTGCAGTGAAGTCACTTATCCCACAGTTTGGCTTTCACCCTGCCAGATGCTCCTTTTGGGTAGTCTACACTTCAGCAGACAATGTGAATGCAATGATCCAACTGAATGAAGTAGCTTCCTGCTTAAAACTAGAGTTAATCATAATATTTAACACTGCTATAATTTTAGGTTCCTCGTGGGAGAGGATTGATCGGGGAAAATGTCTGCTCATATGAAAGAATACTCCATTATCATAATTGTTCGTAAGTCTTTTGGTTTTAGCTTTAGCTTTAGTTTAGTTTTTTTAACAAAATTTTTACACAAAAGAAGGCAAAAATACTTTCTTTTTTATGGGCCGAGAAGAAAGATCTTTTCTAAATGAGCTAGAGCGATCCCCATCCCCATCCTGAGGGACACGGGGCCATGATGAAATAGAACAGCCCCACTTTGGCACAGTATTTTCTGTGATGGATGAAGATTCATCAGAAGACAAAAGGCATTGAAAGGTCTTCTGGAAGGTAAAAAATGAAAGGCAAGGGGCAAAGGTGATGATTTTATATTTAATAAAGTGGTTTTAATAATTCGTTAGGGAGATGCTTGGCAATGTGTTATTCATGTTCTCCTCATGCCTTCCTCTTTGGGTATTAGTTGTCCAATATTCTCCCCTTGAGGACAGCACCACTGGCCCTCTGCTGTCCCTGGGTACAAATTAAGGGATTGAGGAAAGGAACTGGTTCTTTATTCTATGAAGTATTAGGAGCCTCTTATCCTTTGCTTTTTGCCTTCCCTAATTTTGTCTGAGAAGTTGGTTCTCATCCTCTGTCCAAAAAGAGTAAGCATCTGTTTCTGGGTGTGTAGCTTGATAATTAGAATTAATAGGAGTATTTAATAAATTCTGTATAAACAGATGAGCATCTCTGTGAGTCTTAGTGTGGTTTTGGGAAAACCCGTTTCCTGTTTTCCCCTTCCCAAGTGACAATTATGCCTTTGTCTCCTCACACTACGCTTCCTAGTCCTCCCTTCCCTTCAAGGCTTGCACAGATGCTGTGAGAGAGGGTTACATCTGGCTTATCTAAAGGAGGCACAGTCCCATTGGCTTGGTAAAGCCTTCCAAACCTAAAGAGTGCATTTTCAAATATAACAAACTAGTAGTTTTTAAAATAAAAAAAAAAAAAAGGGAACAAGGTTAACTGACCTGTTACAAAGTATGATGTCTTTTTGGCAAACCGCAGAGCTGCAGAGTTGTGTAAATCAGCCAAGCTCTACTGACTTCAGAGGAGTGTGCTAATACACCGGGGGAGGATCAGATCCAAAAGCCACATTCCTGACTACCTGTTTTAATCGCTAACTTCTGTTCTTCTGAGAGACTGGTATATCTACTTAAACTCAGTCTCATGAAGCCAAAAATAAACCCAAATCCCTGAGGAGAGAATATACTCAGAAGATGCCTTTTCAGTTTTCATATTGCTGTAATAACTTTTTTGAGAAACATTGTCAATTTGCTGTCCTTTGCACAACGGCAATAAGCTCTACAGCTAACAACTAATCGGATGCAGTGTTTAGAAGTGATAAGGAGGGTTTACACTCCTTAACTTGCAATGCAAAAGCATTTCCACTAAGAAAATGCTTCTTTTTCTCCCTGTAATAAACATCGTCTTTGACTGTCCCTGTGCCCTGTATGATCATGCTAATGAGCACCATAATGCAGGTAAAAGAAAGACGGAGATAAAATGAGCATGGTTACATAGTGCCTTCTGCAAAAAAGAGAAAAGATAATGTGCTCATATCTTAAACAGACACATTTCATGATCTGTGAAACTACGACATGAACTCCTATCACTAAGAGATGATTAAACTATTACACTCTAATCAGCACATTGTACCAGCTATTCCTGAGGATTAACAGCCAGTATTACAGTGCTGGGGGCCATAGAAACATGATAAAACATGATACTTGATATTATTCCTGAGGATTAACAGCCAGTATTACAGTGCTGGGGGCCATAGAAACATGATAAAACATGATACTTGATACCACATATGATATGATTTCAGCACTTCCTCATTTATTTTCACATGGGTAGCACATGCAATACCATTTTTTCCTATTCTTAAGTAATTGCAAATAATGGGGACAAATGTAAAACATTATATGTGTTGCTTGATCAAACAAGTTTATTTAACTTTCGTTTTATGGCTGGTCATGTCTATTTTTCACTTCCCCCTTCCTGCAAGGTAAACTTTCCTTGTATTAACAGCGTCTAGAGATTGAAATGGCATACCGTATTTCAGTGGCAAAGAATAAATGAAAAATATCACAATGGGAGCAAACATTATTGCTGAAATCAGATGAATATCAGACATATTTAGGCTGTAAGAAATACCTGGAGCTACTTAGCTTGTAACTTGGATTCTCAGTGTTATTCATTATCAGAGCAGGGCTCAATGCTGAATACAATGATTAACATTCTGCATACAGAGCTAGCAAAGACCACAGAAATGCAGTAAGCCTTATCAAAGGATTTGACAATGCTCTGCTACAAGGAAAAAAGGTGCCTGCTCTGTGTTGGAAGAGAACAGGACCCCTGGTTTCTCTGCTACGAATATTTTGCATATCCCTGATATTTGGAATTACAAGATCTTTACAAGACTATTGCACCTACAAGACCACGGCACGCTTCTGTTTTCATTTCAGCTGAGGCTGAGTGTTTTTTAGAACTTTTCCAGGTTATCAAAATGACTTTGTGTTAGTTTGTTTCCTAAGATCCCTTTTGGAGAATCTTAGAAGCATCTTGGAAGTCAACAGATTCGTACCAGCTTGGGAATTCAGAACACCAGGTTAATAAGAGTAACACAGGCTAACATCTGACTGTGCAATGTCATGCTGGCAATATCAACATGCCACATAATATCACTGCACTTTATTTCCCTATTTTCTTCAGATTGAACAAAGCAAGCCCATGACTGAGCTTTCACTGTTTCCCAGATCAATGTAACAGAGATTATTTCTAGTGTATGGGTGTTAGAATCGGAGCAATTTCCTCCTCACAGACCAAGACACACTCTGTGTAAAGGCAGAGAACAATCTCAGCTTCTGCAGTCAGGAAAACATGAGCAGGAGGATAAAACAATAGCTCCTTTAAGCCATAACTTGTGTCTAGGGAGGTCTCAGTAATGTACTTTATGAAAGATCAAAATTCCTGAGTCCCCTGGTAAATAGGAAAATTCAAATTTGACATGGATTCTGACAATTAAAAAAAAATACAGTTTTTTTTTTCTTTTTTTTCCCCATTGGCTCTGTGTTATGGCTGAAATGAATGACAGCATACATGTACATGTGAAGAAATTAAGTGAGGGGACAATCTATATACAGCTTAGAAGAATGTAAAGCAAAACACAGTTTGAAAATAACCTGCATTTGGTGATATGTTAGGAAAGAAATTGTTTCACAACAAAGTAAACTAAAAGAAATTTCAGCCATCTTATCTTAGTCTCTATAAATGACTATTTCTGGAGAGCTGATGTTCCATCACGTTTTATTCTGTTGTTTAATTTAATGTCATATTCTGATGAGCCCTTTTACCTAAAATGAAATAATTTGATCTTATGGCGTCAAAACCTGTAGTATTGGAAATTACAACATAATGTTTCAGTAAATATATAACCCTGTGTAATTGTGGATTACATAGTCTAGCCTAAACTTAATTTTAATTTTTTAATCTATATTCAAATATGGGGAAAAAAAAAAAGATATTTTCTGAGCAAAAGCAGCCTGACAATAACTGAAAAAATATTTTGCCTGGCCAGTTTAAGAATCCTTTATTGACTGAAACTATTGACAATAGGCTTATATATAGTCTATGTATTTTCTAAAATGAGTAAGAATTTGGACTGTAGCAGTTTTTCCACATAACAAAGCTCAGTAAAATTATGTCTGCAGGAGAAAACTTTTAACATCATATTATCATGTCAAAATCTACCATTAGACAGCAATTGAAATGAGTTGTTTTGTCATTTCTCTAAAAGATGCTTTAATGAAACATTTTTCTCCCCTATTTATCTAAGAATAACAATAAAAAGTCTTTGACAAACTTTGTAGTGAATAAAATGGTTTATATTCATTAGTTTGACTGACAGCATTTGTGACACACCAACATTGTCTGTAAAATCTATGCATCTGTCATTTGTACATATATCCTTTTTTCCTATCAAGCTCCTTAACTTGCTCTAAAGGTATTAAAATTCTGCCATCACAGTCTAGAAGTGTATAATACCTCATGTAAAAACCGTTCTGCTTTGGCTGTAACAAAATGTTACAGTGGGCTTAAGGCAAATTGACAAAAATCGACTAGTCTTTAACAAGTAAGGGTGTGATACTGTATGTTTGAACAAAAAAATATGTAGTCTGACATGCTAGTCCAAATGAGAGCGTTTCATACAATTTCAAAACTATCCGAAGTGAATTCATGTTCTACATTGCATTTCATGTTTTCTCATTCTTATGATGAAAATTACTTGCAAATGACCACTACTTTTTATAGACCACTACTACTTTGGGAAGTCATCTCCCCTCTTAAACCATAATGATAGGGTCAGGTGTTAATTCAGGCTTGACATGACCTTGGGCAGTCTCTAGTCCAACCTCTTGCTCCAAGCAGGTCATCTCTGACATCAGACCAGGTAGCTCAGGGTTTGGTAAAGTTGGGTTTTGGAAACTGCTGTGGGTGGAGACAGCACAACCTCTCTGGGTAACCAAGACTCAGTTGCCCTCATGGAGAAAGAGTTTCTCCATATCTCCAGTCTGAAGCTCTCTCATTTCAGTTTATGCCTGTTGCTTCTCACCATACAGAGCCTGGCTCTGTCTTCTCAATCCCCTCCCTGGGCAAGGTGGCTGCTTTCGATCCCCCAAAGCCTCCATGCCCAAGGCTGACCAAGCCCTGCTCCCGTGGCCTCTCTTCCCAGGGAGGGTGCTCCAGCCCCAACCGCTCTGGGGACATCACTGACCACGTTCCAGTTTGCCAATGCCTTTCCTGTGCTATGGAGCCCAAAACTGGATGCAGTATCTGAATGTGGTCTAACAAGTACTGAGGCTAATCCCCTCCTTGATCTCCTGGTCATGCTCCTGTTCGTACCCCCCAGGATGCTGCTGCCTTGGTGCTGTCAGGCCACTACGTGCTCCTCTCCTCTCGCTGCCAAGAGGCCCCAGGAACTTTCCTGCAGAGCTGCTCCGGGCCAGGCAGGTCCAGCCTGGATCACTGCTGGGGCTTTGCCTGCCCAGGGCAGGGCTTTGCCTTATAAGGATATCATCCAGCTCTCCCAAAACCTACAGATACAGTCTGTTGAATCCCATGGACTATCATGGGACAAGTTATCTCAAATAACCCTTGATTCCACCATTAGTGCTGATGTCTCCTCTCCCCCTTGAATTCCTTTACTTAAGCTCAAGGACCAGGGATATTTGCTGGTGAAGACTGAGGGCAAAGGTGGCATTGAGTACCTCTGCCTGATCTATTTACGCTGAAACAAATAAATCACTAAATCACTCAACCTATTCAGCAGCAGGCTCACATTTCCTTGTTCAATCTTTCACCGCTAAGGCAACTGTAGAAGCTTTTCTTGTTGCTCTTGGCATCCCTTGCAAGCGTTGGCTCTAGGTTTTCCTATCACCATCTCTATATGTCTGGGCAATGTTTCTGAATTTTTCCTTGGTAGCCTGTCCCTGTTTGCACCTTCTGTATGCTGCCTTTTTGCTCTGGAACTCTGTCATGAGTTCCCCGTTTAGCAAAGCTGGTTCCCCAGCTTTGAGGGGGAAAATTATGTATTTTTCTCAGTGTCAGGATGGACAGTTCTTATGCTTGGAGGATGCTGTCTTTAAAACGTGGCCAGCTTTCCAGAGCAACTTTGTCTTCAGAGCTGCCTCGGAGGGAATACCACCTACAAGTTCCCAGAATTAGGTGAAGACTGCTTTTTTGGAGCCCATGTCTACATTCTGCTGCTCTCCTTACCCACTCCTTTCCAGATCCTGAACATCACTATTTCATGTCCTCTACAGCCAAGGTTGTCATTGATTAACCCATTCCCAAACAGCACTTCCTTGTTAGGGAGTAGACAGTCCAGTTCTGTGTCGCTCCTGTTGATCCATCCAATATCTGTATCAAGATGTTATTCCTGACACCCTCCAAAAACCTCATTGACTGCTTATGTCCCACAGTGTTGGCTTTTCAGTAGATGTCAGGGAGGTTAAAGTTCCCCATGAGAAGCAGGGTCTGCAATCCAGACGTATCCTTGAGTTGCTTAAGGAAGGCTTCGTCCACTTCCTTACATTGACTGGGTGGTCTGTGATGCACTCCCACTGCAAGGTCACCCTTACTGGCCTCTCCTCTGACCCTGTCTCACAAGCTCTCAGCCCTGTTGTCCATCCTATAGTAGAGCTCCATACATCCGAGCTACTCTTTAACGTAGAAAGCAACTACCCTCCTCATCGTCCCTGCCTGCCTTCCCTGGTGAACTTGTACCCATCCTTCACAGTATGGCGGTTAGGCAAGCTGTCCCACCCTGCCTCTGCTGTCCCAGCAACGTTGCGCCTCTGTGACCTCATGCAGAGTTCTGGTTCGTTCTACTCATTTCACAGCTTGAGTGCATTTGAGTAGGCATACCTGAGGTGGGTTTCCGTTTGCCCTGTTTTATCATTTCTCTTGTTACTGTCACCCTGCTCTATGTATCCCTAAGGAAGGTTCTCCATGTACTTAGTAGGACCAAGAAGACACCACATGGGCCTGAGCCATGTAGTCACTCCTGATACACTCCAGCTCTCCTCTGGCAGTATTGTTGCTGCTCACATGGATGAGCAGCACGGGATAATAGTCTAAGATGAGCCAAATGAGCCTCAGCAGTCTCTCCTCAACTTCCCAGACCAAAGTCCCCAGAAAACCTCCCCAGAGAGCAGGTCAGGTTGGCAGAGGGGGACCTCCATCTTCAAAAGCCGTTACCCACGGCTTTTTAGTGCCTGCATGTGGGTCAGGCTTGGCAGGCTCTGATGGCTCCCCAGGACGCTTCTTTTTTTCTGCACTCACAGATCTAAGGGTGTAAAAGGAGCTTGTCTTCCTGGTGCCAGAAGTCACAAGCCTCCTGTTCCTCCATCTTGACAGTCTGCATTTGCCACTTGATGGAGGACGCTCTGGCTGCCCACCACGGGCAGCTGAGGGTTCAGATCTTTGGCTCTGCAGGGTCTCTGTGAAGATCCTCTCCCTTTTTTCATCTTCCCCAGTGCTTTGCAGAGGGAATACTATTCCCCTTCTGAGGAGTGGTTCACGAGATGACGTTCCAGAGGCAGGTGCCTGTAACAATGCCTTTCCAGATTCCTTTATGTCAGAAGAAAAACTACTCAAGGAACTTGAAACTTTACATTAAATGACAAATTTCAGCTGCAGTTTTTAGGAATGTGGTGTTTTTTTTTTCAACCTGTTTTTTTCATAACCTGTTTCCTTGTCTGTGCTAATCATTTGTCTACCCCTGGTTTTAATATGACTCCAGTCTTCCTTTGACATTCCAATAGCAAGCCAAAATAAACAGATAGTACGGCATAAGGAAAATGAGCAACCGTCAGAGCCAACAAGAAATATTCAGACCAAAAGCTTTCACTGAAAAACACAAGGAAGGAAATATCTCTAGTAACTCCAGCAATCTATTTACCTACAGAAAAGATGACACAGAGCAGCAAAGCAAGCCATCCAGCCCTGCTCTGCCAATTTGCTTAACCTCTGTGCCCATTTCAGTGCTGACCTTATCTGCTGATGCTGTAAATAAGCCTACTATTTAATATAAATACTGGTTTATTTTTGTCATGGGTTAGAAGCTGCAAAGAAGACTACCAATTAATTTCACACAAAAGCTAAGGAAAGCTGCTAAAACTATTCATTTCACAACAAAGGCGGCTCTTAAGTAGCACTGTGCAGAGCATAGGAAATCCATTTGGTGAACGATTTTTAGCATTCCAAAATTAGAAGGCAACCTAAATCTTTTTAAATTCTCTAAAATTCTCTGAATGCTTCTAATTTCTCTGAAATCCTCTAAGAGGTACAATAAAGGTTTACTTGTTTTACTTTGCTTTGAATCAGCCAAAATACTTCACCTTGACAGAACAAAAAGTTTTACATTTTTATGTCAACCTTTGATTTCCTATTATAACATAACAGTTATAAAGTAAGAAATTACAAAATGAATAATCATTTCAAAATGAAGGTCAAAGTGCTTTACTGTATTCTATCAAAAAAGCATAATTTTGCAATTATTGAAAGATTTTTCCTGTTTTTTTTCTTTTTTTTCAAGACAGCTGCCTCAATATTTTGTAACATTCTGTAGATAAATCTTTATCTCTGCTACACTTCAAGGGTCTTTTCTGTTTAGACTGCAAGTTCTTCAGAGAAGAGCCTGTCTTTTATTATACCTTTATATATATATGCAGTTAGCACAATAGACCCCAAATTTAACTGTTACCATGTATTACAAATAATAATAATAATAAATGCTCCAGGCAACGGCATCCTCCTTGGAGTCTTCCATGGTAGCTGCAATTAGTGTGAAGAGCAAGAGTTCTGGTATTAGTTTTTACATAACTGTACGGTATGTGAAAAAACTTCTACTCTAACAATGTGACCATGGTATTATCATTCCTTTCCCATAACAGTGCTTTTAATTGTAATCAGGGCAATAAATACGACAGCAAGTCAAATGCCAGTGTCAGCTGTAAATTGAAACCTCAAAACACAAAGCTGGTAGTCTGAGAGAATAAAAAGCAATAGGACCTTAATTTCAAATGGTTGGATACCATGGATAATGGTTGCTGTTCAATAAAGTGCTGCTTCAATATTGTGTAGATATTATTAAAGAGATTTATAAAAGATATATGTTTTTTTAAATATCCCGCCATGATTCAAAAGCCTGGAGAAAACAAAGTACTAAAATGAACATATATTTGTTTTTATGTTGCAATGAATTTTAGTTGTTCATGATGCATTACTTAATTTGTCAAAGAAGTAACAGCTGTGTTCCAAGAAATATATGTTTGAAAATAATCCAATTCAAGGAAGCATAAGACTACAGCTTGAAACAACCTTATTTCTTCACAGAAAAGATAGTAAAGCTGAATTTTCCTCCCCCCACCCCCCACCCCCCAAGCTAAATCATTCATCTCTCCCTTTAATTAAAACATTTGCTTCTCCAAAGCAAATGAGCTCTCCTTTAAACTTTCTGAAGGACAAAGAGAAGGAAGGAAATGTATGTGCTCCGGAAGATATGGACTGCATATGAAGGAGGAGAGACGCTCAACACTTAATATTGAACAGGCTATTTGAGCTGGTACAATCTAGCTGCTTTGTAAACCTCAGGGGAAGCAAATTTTTATGCTTCTTGCAGTGGGGTATGTTTGCGGGGTTTTTTCTGTTGGCTTTCTTTTTTGAAGTGGGGAATGCTGCAGGGGTAGCTCCTCTAAACCCCGGGCTTTGCAAGGAGGAAAGAACAGGGCTAAGTATCAGCACAGGTGAAAATGGAATTGGGGAACAGAGATCCTCTGATCGTTCCTTAATATATAGTTTCTGAGGAACCTTATGCAAATGTTACAATACAACTGATTTTACAGGTATGGTACATATGTTTATATATATAAGCATGTATATATATGTATGTTTTATATATATATAGTTAATGCAAGTAATGTCAACTTGTTATAGGAACAGGAGACCACAGATACTCCCCTCACAAGCCTTGGGACTCTCTTGGTGCCCAGATAAAGAGAAAAAAATTGCAGAGTCAAAATTGGTAGTAGAGATAGAATATCATCCTGCACACCATGGATTAATTCTGAAGTTTTAGTAGGCAGGAGATAATAACTTTCCCTAGACTCTGCTGCGAGCTGAAAGGACTCACATTTCCTATGATCAAGTAGTGACTTGTTTCTTATTCTTAAGAATAAGAAACTTGACAGCAAGTTCACTTTTCAGAAACCAAAAAGCCAGACCCCAACAGCTGTCTCTGTAAATCCCAACATTTGAAGGACGTTCCCCTCATCCTGTCAGTTTTTCTTTCAGGTGTGATTTTGGTTCATTACTCTTTTAAAACTGTTAGTATCACTACCCGTCAAGTGAATGTCCCTTGGAATTCATTGTAAGCTTTCAAGAAAAATGTCTCCAAAATTTATCTATGGGTTATTTTGGATTTTTTTTTAAACACTGATCGTTTCAACATGGTTTACAAGTATCCCTGCAGCATGAATGTTCCAACTTCTATCTAGTGCTAGCTATTATTATCGTCCTATAGCACCATAAATGCACATAATGCGTAGGACATAATTCTTATGCGTAGAATTAGACATAACCTCTGCCACCCCAAAAGTTATCTTACTTGTTCGTGGTCATGCTGGTAACTCCTGCAGTTTGAAAATTGGGTAAGGTAAATAAACATGTAATGTATCACGGAAGGATAGTTCAGGGAAGAGAATGAGTAAAACTGAAAAATGTTCTTGGAAAACACATTGAAGTAAATAACCAGTGTTAAGCTGTTACAAGAGAAGATTTAAGAAGCTATGAATCAGAACAGACAACACTGCCCTAGAAGAAAAGAGAGGCCACAGAGTGACATCCCTCTTAATAAAGAAAGTCCAAAGCTGCCAAGGCAGATTGGAATTCCACCAAGAATGAGTTCTTTTGTCACTAGCTTTGAAGGGAATTACATTATGTCCTGTACATGGTGGACATAAGTAGAATTATATTAGATCAAGCCTTCTGCTCCTCCTCTTATTACAATGTCATCGCAGTGTTTAAAGTATCTGAGAATGCAGTGCCATGTAAAACTTTAATAAGTTGATTTGCCAGATGCTGCTTTAGCAGGAGTCATATAATGCTTTTAGTTTTGGAACAGGGGCAATGATATTGACGGGACCTGACTGGCTGTACCTTCATTTTTGGAGTAGGAGATGAACAATTTAGACACTGACTCTCTGAAGAAATTATGCACATCCCACCTGTTCATTTTATTAAAGCAGTGACACCTCCGCAGGGGTGGGAGAGGTGGGAAGGGGAGTATTGGTCACAGAAGGAATGGCAGTTGGTGTGTCTGCTCATGCTATTGATTAAACTTCCTGACAACCACATAGGGAAGTTAATTACTGGGAGGCAAATTAACACCCTTGCAAGATAATAGAGAAAACAATAATTATATTAAGAACTCAGGGGGCTAAGTTTTCTTGGCCTTGAGCCTGAAGCTGTAAGTACCATTTTAAAGAAAACCACCATTCTACTGCTCAGGGGCAAATAGTTTGAACCATATTGATTGAAGTCTTTATTCTCAGTGATTAAAAAGCACCTTCAACTGCCAGTGAGTCTGTTCAGACTTTTCACAAGGAGTCTTTCAATTAAGATTTCAAATGAGACTCACTTTGCATCGCAATCAGTCTATTCTGGCCAACAGAGAGACAGACTGTGCTACCTGCATGACCTGTGCAATCACCCCTCGTGTGTACCGTGTACAACGAGCTTGCAAGGACCCTTCCATGGGGTTCCTCATCCTCCTGAATCAACGAAAACAAAGTTTATAGAGAGCAGGGTTAAATTTGTTGATTTTGTAAATGGAAGAAATCCTCCAGTATTCAGTTTTAGTTCCAGATTTCATTTTTAAGCTTATGCTACATGCATATTAATTGAAACACTGGAAAAGCAGTGATATGTCACTGGACTGTGCTAAGGGAGAACTTCTAGTGGAAACTGTCTTCACTGCAAATGATAGTGTGGGACTCCAAATTTACAGCCTGCCTGTGATGCCAAATCAAACCTACTCATCTTGCAGTGTTATTTAAGACTTGGAATCTCAAGCCTGAAAGTCAGTCTGGGCACTTTTCTTCCATTATAATTGCAAGAAGTTTCTTCTGATCAGAGTGTACTTATAGCAACATCTATGTTTAAACTGACATTTCTAAATTAAACCTGCAGCTACCTTCTGACCTTTTACTCACTTTTAGCAATTTGGAACAGGTGTAAATGAGACATTTGGTACATTAACTATGCTTTAAAATATCTATCTTAGAATGTAGTTTCTCTTTTTTTTTTGTTTTGTTTTTTTTTTTTTTCTCTTTTCTCCTGTACTGGAAGAGTCATAGGGAACCCTACAAACACCAAGATAATTTTTACCTAGTGGTTAACAGGCAGTCTGAAAATTTTTAAAACAACATCACTGTAGTTTACACAAGAGTTATTGAGGGCATTGTTTAGATCTTAGGGTTGTCATTACTGCTGGTAATAAAGGAGAAGGCTAGAACCCATGTTAATGTCTACATGATGTAGTCAATCTGCAGACTTGGCAGCTGGGAAAAATTTCTTTTTTACTTGTCAGCTAGGTGACTTTGATTTGAAGATAGTGAGAGGCAATAAAAAGGAATCCCATGGTGCCCACTTTTACTAAAACAGTTTTTAGAAAGAATTCACACCGGAGGAATAGCAAAAATCTGTGACTTACTGGGATGGCAAACAAAGTTATATTAGATTTTTGACTAAATAAAGGGATTGTTAAGGTTAAACATCACAGACTAAATGCAGACTTGCTGTAGTTTTGCTGGAGTCATCCGTCAGAAAGAACCTGAGACACTATAATCACAGCAATATTTTAAAATGCTTGTCTGATGGAGAGGAGGAGAAAGAATGAACCACATGAGGGATACTTGTTGCATTCCTTAATGCACTGCTAGGAGACAACAATATAATTCATAATTAAGATGATCCCAGAACTGTAGCTGACAACAGTGTATGAAATGATGAAAAAGCTAGTACTTATCTGATGATGCAAACTTCTTTCCCCCAGGTTTCCTGTGTCTTTATGCTGTGGTTCACATTTGATCTTGAAGATTTGGATTTGTCATTGGTTCTCATCATAATGCATTCTGTCAACCAGTCGTCTAAGAATTCTGTCTTCAGCACTGGACAATCTATTTAAATTTATTTACATTATTTAATTTATTTTTATTTTCACTTTAAATTTAATCTATTTACATCTAAGTTAAATATTTAACTTTACTTTTTTTTTTAACTGACTGGTTTTGTGTCTGCTTTATTTAAGCATAATTTTTTTTTAGCAAATTAATTAAGTCTGATTACTCTGGCTATGTCTGCTATTTTTTAATTGTTGCTCAAACTGACTGAAACAAAAAACTCAACAGAGGTATTATTATGTCTTCAGCTTCTAAGAGTCTCTACATGCAAGAAAAATGACTGTTCTCTTTCCTGAGAAGTTCTAAGAAATACTAAGAGAGTTGTGTAGATTTTGAGATCAAATATGATCACTTGCTATGGATATATGTATTGACTGACTGTGTGACTGTTATACCCAGTTTCTGACTTTGGAACAATCTTAGAATTCCTCCTTTACAGCTTCTTTACAGCCTCAATAATCATAAAGGCAATGCTTCCCATCTGTAGCAAATTCATAAGGCTAGCAAAGAGTGTAAAGGATTCTCCCCTGAGAATCTGCACTTCCACGTCAGTGCCAATTGTAATTTCCAGTCTTGATTTTACTGTATTTTACCACGGTTTGCAGCCTGGGTATTGGAAACAACCTTCACTGTGAGAATAGGGATCTTCATCCCTCACAAGAAACAGTAGAACAGTTTTGAAGTCTGGACTCAGAACACAGTGCTATTTTATAAAGACATGTAGCGTGACCACAAATGGTTGGTCAATCTTTTGAGAAGTAGTGACTCAGATGACTCAGATGTCTATACAGCACGACCACCATCAATCCCAAAATGTAAAGTGTGAGTTGAAATATATTCTGTCTTTTAGTAGTATTCAATAGTAAAAATATTGGTCAAGTTTGCATATGAGTTTCAATTGATTAAGGTCTAGATTAACTTCAAGAGTGAGAGAACACTAATTCTTCACTTTTTCCAAGACCAGCTTTGGGCTTCTGTTGTGCTTGGTTTTAACAAAACAGATTTGCAGATCTGGGAAGTAGATGTGCTTAGTGAAAAGATCCTTTCTGGTTTCAAAGTTGGCATCTTACAGTATGTCATATTTCATATGGGAAAATATGAACTGAAGGAGAAGAGAGGCAGTCTGAAAGTATAGTATCAAAGTATGGTGGTTTTCCACTACTATGACATTTTGCAATTTTGAAGATGGAGATATAAATTCATGACACTTAAATGGATAATTCTCTAAATCTCACTGAAGCTTATGGAATGCTAGAGATGATCTTTCCTATTACTTTCTGTAGATTTTACGTAAAAGTAGTAGATTTTACATAAAAGTAATTATACAAGATGCAAATGTTATCCCCCAAAAAGGAATGTGATGCCTGAACTTCCTCATCTTCAGTATTACTGATATTTAGTTCAGTAATAAGCTTATCATCTCCTCTATTAGAAACTGCTTTCTTCAACCCTTTAAATCTAATTCTTTTATACAAGGGATTTTGAGAACATCATTAATTCCATCATTATAAAGAAATGGAAAAATATAATTGAACTGAGGAAGCAGGACTCTAAAGTCTCAAAAGCAATCTATGCTGATGCAAACAAGAAAACTTTGGTAACTTTCTATGTGGTGCTACAAATTAACTGAGGATTCCAATCTAATTTTTAGGTGAACCTTTTAAAACTGCGGATTTTTTCAGATGATTTTAAGTCTACATGTAAAGGGTAACCAATGCTCAATAGCAAGACATCCTGGAGTTATTAGGGAATTATAACACGCATTAGACATGAAGTTCAAATCCAGTGAACTGGGGATTTAAGAAGAAATAGCTTGCAACAGTAATTCACTTCAGCTAGTACTTTGCAATCAAAGCAATGATGGAGGATGGATGCACAATGAAAAATAGTTTCAGCAAACATTAATGTGAAAGTTAGTATCAATTTACTTTGGCTGTACTTATACCACTTGCACTTTCTGTGATACTGAAATTTACCTTTTGAAATATCTCTATAAAACAGATACAGAAGTGATTGAAAAAATCAAACTCCACATTTTGAGGAGAGATGTTTGTCTTTTAAAGCTGTAGAAGGATACATTTCAAAATATTTACAGGATTACTTTTGATGTTTAATTACGCCTGTGAAGCCACATGTCTGCTAGCATAAATAGTTTTTGTGCTCAGTTGACCAGGTTCTTCAAGGTCCTAGGTGGCTCTGGCTCTGATCTATTTAAGCTGATGCTGAACAAATATTTAACACACAAGTCAAATCTATGACGTTAATGAACTACAAATGATTAAAATAAGCAAAAAACATTCAGCTCTTCACTGAATTACCTTTAAGCCCAACTGTGACAGTAAAATTTGCGTCCAATTTGTTGTAGGCATGCTATTTCCTTCCATAGTATTCTGTATTTAAACTAAATATTTAAAAGAATAAGTTTTCAATTTCAAAGCTACTTTGAAAATATACCTCATAATATTTGTTGCAGATCTCCTCATCCTGTGCCTTTCAAGGAAATATTCCAAAAGAGATTCTCTTGCCTTCAAGGGAAAAAAAAAATCAATTGCTCAGCACTTGGGCAGTATGCAAAGACAAGGCAGCAAGCTTGCCGTTGCATGTGAGCTGCGAGAAAATAAATGCTTGGATGGAAGATTTTACTTTCATATTTCCAGGAGGTCTCATAAATGTTAGCGATAAAAAAAGAAATTATGAAAATGCACTTTTGCCATCTTTTATTGTTTGAGCGACCCTATCATCCATGTCCTTATTTATTTTAATAGCCTTTTTAATTTAGAAAAATGGAATTCAGTTGCAACATGGACTGCTACAAATTTCTTTTAGATGTCACTGAGCAAACCACCTTAAAAGAAATTGCTGTCATTTAAATTGTTTAAAAGAAGTGGCCAGATTTCCACTCAGCAGCCAACCACAGCAGGATTATGGTACAGGCAATGCATGATCATATTCTTATCCTTGCTGTCAGAATCCAGAGCCTGATGATGTTTTTATGGTTCTTCACGCCTTTCATGTGTTTTAAAGCAGTGGGTCATAATATCTGTAAAAACCTAAATTGCTGGTCAGTCATTGACAGAGTGAGTTGCTTGTTAGATTTTGCTTCTTTGTACATGAAGTTTTGCCAAGAAAGTCCCAAAAACTTCCAGAATCAGTGATGTGTTACAAGACAACGTATTCACTAACACCATCTTCAACACTGCTGTAACCATAAGCTGTGAAAGTCCTCCATACTTCAAAAATTTGAGAATTTTTTCAAAGACGCTTTTTATTGTGTGAAACTAATTGGCACTTGAGTGCTTAGGTCAAAGCTTTTTCTTGAAATGGAAGGATAAAGTTTACTGAGAGGATAAGGTACCAGGAGGAGCTGGACAAGTACATGCTCCTAGTATTAGGGGCAGAAAGGATACAGGAAAATTGGCAATATTAAAAGAAAAACACGTTGAAAAGGTGGGGCAGGCTACAGGCATCCTAGTGAAGATTGCAGTGCTTTAACTAACATAGGTGGACTCCATATGCTGGAATCATATGGTGGAATCACCATCCCTGGAGGAATTTAAAAGACGTATAGATGAGGTACTTAGGGACATGGTTTAGTGGGTATGGGGATGTTGGGTTGACGGTTGGACTTGATGACCTTAGAGGTCTTTTCCAACCTTAATGATTCTATGATTCTATGATTCTATCTCAGTGGCTTGTGATAACAGCAGGTCAACTAGATTATCTAGTTGGCCTTCTAGGCTACAAATTCCTGTGAAAGGCTAGTTTCATGCACATTAAGAAAGGGTAAATGAAACACTGCTTGATTCCATTTTTAGGCCACGTTAGATGACAAGAACACAGCTTCTTGGAATGATGTTCTCAGAGAGAACTTTGCTTACACATTAATTCAGCCAAAGGCCTCAAGAAACTAATGAAATTTGTTAATAAACGTTGAACAGCTTTAGTATGGATTTTTGATAAGGAAACAGCTGCTCATTTGCAAGGGTAGTAGCTGAGTCTGGAGGCCACACGGTATGATAAAGAATAAACAGATGGTTCAGAGTAAACAAGTTAAAGTAGCTCTTGTAATTTCTTTGAGAACTTAGTACATACCCTGATATTAAGAGGTTATATGAAGCTCATTGAGCTAATAGTGATCAAGTATGTATTGCTGGAGGGCAGCTAGAGAGATGAAAAAGGCAGCCAAATTTACTGAGAGAGAAATAACATACTGCTCCGTGTCCTCCAAAATGAGATTGGAGTAGTTAAAAGGTGCCAGAAGAGCCTGAGTGAAATGAAATCTGCACATAACGATGAATGACACATTCTGAACCGGAATATGTTTGGTCATCTAATCTATAATAATCATAGTTGCTCAAACAAGAATTATCACTACCAGCAAACCCAAATTGCAGACCGGAGTCCTCCTACGTGAAAACCAGGAAAATTCTTTGATCACAGAGTAACAGAATGGTTGAGGTGGGAAAGAACCTCTGGTCCAAACCCCAGCTCAAGCAGGGCCACCTAGACCCAGTTGCGCAGGACCATGGCCAGACAGCTTTGGAATAACTCCAAGGATGGAGACTCCACAACCTCTCTGGGCAACCTGTGCCAGTGCTCGGTCACCCTCACAGTGAAAAAGGGTTTCCTGATGTTCAGTGGGATCCTCCTGTGTTTCAGTTTGTGTCCATTGCCCCTAGTCCTGTCACTGGACACCGCTGAAAAGAGCCTGGCTCCATCTTCTTCCCACCCTCCCTTCAGGAATTTATCTACATTGGTAAGGTCCCCCTGAGCCTTCTCTTCTCCAGGCTAAACAGTCCCAGCTCTCTTGGCCTTTCATTATAAGACAGATGCTCCAGACCCTTCAACATCTTCAAGGACTCTTTCCGATATGTCCACGTCTCTCTTGTACTGGGGAATCCAGAACTGGACGCAATACTCCAGGTGTGGCCTCACCAGTGTTGAGGAGTCAAGTGATGGATCCTCTCACTTGACCTGCTGGCAACACGCCTCCTCATGCAGCCCAGGACACCATCAGTCGCCTTTGCAGCAAGGGCACGCTGCTGGCTCACGGTCAACCTGGTGTCCACCAGGACCCCCGGGTCCTTTTCTGCCAAGCTGCTTTCCATGTTTGTGACCCCCAGCATGTCCTGGTGCCTGGTAAAAGAGTCCACGGTGCAGGACTTTGGACTTCTCCTTGTTGAACTTCATGACGTTCCTGATGTGGTACGTGCTTTCATTTCACCCAAAATTACATTCATCTAACATTATTACTCACTGCAGTTGGCCATGTGTGCATAGAGTGGTCATACTAAATTATTACCTTTTTCCAGTTGTAATTGTAGTGTTCAGGACCTTTGACTTCTAACTAAGTACACACATTTTTCTTTCGCATCTCGTGATTTAAAAGGTAAAACAATAATCTAAACTGCCTAATTTGGAAGAGAGCAGTAGGCTGTAGAGAAAACAGTCCTGTTGCTCTTTTTTTTTCCCTTTTCTTTATTTCTGGAAATTCAGATGGAGAGTTTCAAAGACACAAACTAAATTTAGCTACCTATTGATTTCAAATGGGATTTAGGCACTGAAGAACTGCCATTTTTCACTGTAAAAAAATCTAATCCTCAGTTGTTTTCTCTTGAACAGACAGAAGGAGAGATAACACCAACAGTAAACAAACCATCTTAAATAGAATATTTATTTCTTCCTCTTTAGGGTGAATTCTGTCCACAGATAATGTGTGTATGAACCCAGTGAGTTTTACAGGTCTGTATTAGGGGACAAAATTTGTTTCTTGATTCAGAGGACTATTTTGTTATATGTAAGGTAAGGAAGGATTTGGAAGGCAGAAAAGTTAGAAAATTAGTACCCTTGTATTTAACTTTATTTGAATCTGGAGTTCATAGTGTCAATGAATGGAATTCATTAATTCATTCATCTGCAATTAGCAGTAGACTATGTGGGCCAGTAGTTAGTGTTCTGGATTATCCTATTTCTTACTCAGACTTTAAATTACTAAATAATCTGGCCTTCTTTCACCCTACTCTTTTCTAGCTATTTTATTTTTATTATAAATTGATTAGAATAAAACAACATACTCTAACCTTAAAAACTGTCTTCCACTGATTTAGACAAAAACTGAAGGATATATATCCCACATCAAAGTTATAAAATATCTATTTAAAGTATTAGTTTTGTTTAATAAAGGGCACTTTTGTTCTCAGAACATGCTATTAACATGATCATGCTGATATTTGTTAGTAGTGTTTTTCATAATTTAAATATTGCACAAGCTCTAAATTTTTCAGAATATGTCTCAGTAATCACTGTGGCTAGAAGTGCTTACGGACCATGTGTGACAGTACTGGAAGAGCTGTTCAGATGGTAATATATGGTTTTTATAGGGACGTTAAATGGGCTAAGCTATCTATTGACTAAGTTAATTGACTAAGCTCTCTATCAAAAATTCATGTCGACTTTTTTTCAATGAAGTACAGACCCATACACATACAAGGTTACCCATCTCATCTTTCCATGAACATCTTTATGCAAAACAGTTTATAAGTTAAAAGCAGAGATTTTCTAAGCTACCTATGAGATGTGAAAGTCATGATTCATATACTTATCAGATTTAAAATTATTTAAATCATTCAAGGGATAAAAAGTGGGTCTGTCACATGCCTTAATGATGGTTAATAATCTATATTTCACACTGTTTAGTAACCACACCTACAAGAAATTACCTAATTGACAGATGTATGCGAAGTTGCCGGTTCAGTGATTCACACAGCATAGCTAAAGAGTCTTTTTCAAAAGCACAGAATTTAACTGTTACCCATTTTCCCCCTGACATTCATGTCTCAATCCTGAACATAGGACTGTAGGTGTAGCTGATAACTATTCAAACTCGTAAGTAATTTGATGCCCCTATACAACTTGCTATAAGAATCCTCCACAGGTTCAGATAAGCGTGCTCTTTCAGGTTACCTAAAATTGCTGTTAAGTAGGTGCCATCAAATTACATTCTTCAAGCACTGAAGAGTATCACATCCCATTCAAATAGGACAAAATACGGTAAACAAAACGTGCCCCTCTGTAGAGTCAATATGCTTGTCCTTGTTTGTGAAGTAGTAAATGAGAGCATGACTCCATAAATGCTTCAAGGTGTGAAAATAGTCATTGGGAAAATGCAATTTTACATACACAAAAATGAAACAGAAATCCATGCTTTTATAATCAGAGAAGTCTGTGATCCTCTAAGGAGAAATACCGTAAGTTCTGGTGTCCTCATACTAAGAGTGAGACTGTGGCTGGGAAAAGGGCCTGAGATCTTCCAAACAGACTCAGATTTAGGCATCAGGTCTCACTAAAAGTTACAAAAACTGAAATTTTAACTGATATAGGGTCTTTTGAAATTCTCAACCCTGAATTGAGAAAGCAGTCTTTAACAATAAAACAACAAATATAAAAAATGAATGTATACAATGTACTGTTCACAGTTAAGTATTGTACTGATATTTCTTCTCTCCCACACTCTTCCCATGACCACTGAATAGTCTTCTTCCCCCCTCTCTTCTACTGACTTGTTGTCTTTGTCCAGCACAACTCATTAAAAAATGTGATTTTTGCTTTTTTCTGCTTCTTCCTTATCTCCCTGATTTCTTTTTTTTTTTCATGGTTATTTTTCCCAGGTCTGCTGAGCTCTCCTTACTTTTCCCACCATCTGGCTAGACAGCTGTTACTGATATCACTAAGTGAGTGAGCTGTGAAAACAGTTATTTAGAAGCTGATTTTACCTGCGGTTCCCATTCTCTATGGGACTGGAATTTCTGATGATCAGGACAGGTGAAATGGCGTATGAAACAAACCTTGATGCTTTAAAGAAAACCAATGTGACACAAACGTGTTGTAGAGACAACATGGATAGATCCAGTTTAAACAGAAATCATATGAAGAAGCAAGATGCCAACTATGATGGCATGAACTGTTAACTGCTTGGCAAATGGAGGGCTGGCTATGCTCTCCACGTCAGCTTCATGGTATCGCTGGAGGGACAGGATGAAGGGGAAGTACAGGAGAAACTTTGACCCAACACTGAAAAATGGATGTGAAATGAAGCAGTTGTTTCAGCTGCATTACAAAACAAAAATGCAGAATAACCATATAAAGTGTGTAAACGGACTTTGTCCCTTATTTTTTCTGCTTTCTGCCTCCTCCAGTATACTTCTTGCCCCAAAAGGGACCAAGTCCTCATAGCCCTGGACTCCACAAAGTATAGCAGATGAATATTCAAACACAGCTGCCTAAATCCTAATGTGATTACACAGATTTCTGATCATCATGAGGTGAGGACAACACTTCTGATCAGAATGTTATAATAATTAAGACTCAGATCCAGGATGCATTTAAGTATGTTTAGCTTTAGATGTACGAACCATTGTGGAGACTTCACATGGAGTCTGTTGTATAAATACTTTTTGTGAGCTACAGCAAAACAGACAAAAAATTTTATGAAACCTCTCACCAGATTCTTCAAATTCACTGTTGAATGCATTCCAGGTCTCACTTATGCGGAGCAGATTTTCTTCCATGGCTTGAATGTCCATGTAGGGACAGTTGCACTCGGGGAATTTGGGACCGCACTGGCACCAGCAGTCATTGTCCTTGCAGATGAACTCCCCCTCTGAATTGCAGGCAATATAGCTCAGAGCTGCCTGGACAAAATGTTCTTGCAGATACTCAGGCAGGATGACCTGAAGACCTGAAGGAAATAGAGTAAGTATTATCTTATTAAATGCAAAGGAATGCTCGAGCCAAGCAGCTTCCCCAACTTAGGTAACAAACAAACAAATTATGAAAAAGGAAACTACGCGGCTTTTTTAGGACAATTTACACATTTGTCTAGCATTTGTACTATGTCATATATTTCCTTTCTTAAGAATTAATTTCAGCTATATTCCTCACATTTCCTTCTCAGTATGGAACAGTCATTCCACTAACTAGTAACCCATTGCTCCTCAGAGCATTTACTGGTGTAATTTCTTTCTAGGGGTATTTTCAAAAACAGAGAGAAAGGATTACATCAACTTCTCCTGGTAAAGAATTGCTGAATGAACAGCCTCGGCAGTAAGAACGTTGCAGTAGGGAAGCATGCAGCTGAATTGCAATCTTGGTACTAACAGCTAATGCAAATTTTGAGAGTGCTGGTGAAGGGAAAGCAGCCCTGAAAGACAGAGTAAAGAGACAGAGTAATCAGAAAAAGAGGTGTGAATGTAAACATTTCCGTTCTGTATTGGACTTGTTTTCCATGTTGCCTTTGACACAACAAGATATAGCTTGTCTAAGTAACTCTAGTTATCTCTTCATGATTCTGTAGAGACAAACTAAGAAGAATGGGAAAAATTAAGATGGAGGAAAATTTAGAAAAATAAAATTTGGCTGATATTTCATTTCTTATAACATTGGTATTTAATTGCTAAGGGACAGTCAATTGGATGTGATGGGTAGGGCTATAAAGCCTTGAGAAAGAAAATTCATTCTTAAATCTACTAAAGGTTTAGTATGGAGAAAGGGTGCAAAGTCTAGCTCCCACGGTGTTTCAAAAAACTCCTGCGATGTCGCAAATCCCTTTGCAAAGTGTTTTCACACTTTACCCTGCCATGGCATGCAGAGGCCTTGCAAAAGCATATCACATTGATGTATCGGAACCAGGTGAATCAAAAATTCAGAATATTTGTGATCAGAAATTTAGACTTATTCATGTGAAAATTTTAACCATTGTTTACATGATCCCAATGATGGATTTTGTATAGAAGCATTATATAGTATTTTATATGGAAGCATTTTAACTAGCTAGCTATCAGTCACTCTAGCTACATTAGTAATCAACCAATCAAAAAGCCACTGCAAGGTATATTATAAATTTTTATTTATTATTCGTTGTTATTTTCTGTGGCAAAAATAATCTCTCTGGAAGCAGTGGAGTTTATTTGTGGGCCAAGTAATTTCTCGGGATATGGATTGGTTATTTGTGATGTAGGTTTCTTCTACATAGGCACTTGGACAATTTAATAGAGATTTTTCCCTTATTTTTAGGTACATAAAAATGATAGCTGTAACAGTAATTTCATAACCCTTCCCAGTCGAAAGTCATATCACAATTGCTAAAACCAGGTCTGCCTGTGCTTTGTTCTACCTCGTGTCAAAATTTGTAACCTGAGTAAACTTTTCAGTGTACTTGTATACTTGTAAAAAGCCTTGAAATTGTGAAATGAAAATTCAGGATAAGCAAACTTGAGTCTTGTTCAATTCTTCCATGATAAGTATGAAATAGTTTATGCAGTTCTGATAATATATTTCTCATAATGACAATCCAATGGCATGCGTCAAACCACTGCCTGAGGGATGCAAAGATAATTTTCCAAATTTTAACTGACAAACATCATGCATATGCTGGCGACCACTAAAAATCACAAGTTATTTCTGGAAACATTTCATTGCATCCTAGTGGAAATGACAAGTTCTTTTTTTTAAAAAATATATACTGTCTCTGAAATCATTGTATGATTTTATGGCTTTTAACATATTCTGGGGAGAGAGAAAAGAAAGGGAAAAAAACCCTACATGGATGTTTTAAACAGGAAGATAATCTTTCCCTGGCAGCCATTCTTAAAAATCAGCAACCATTTCACACTATATGTCCAACAGGTTTATGAACCAACATGAAAAATTTTTAAAACTGGACATGATTGTGTATCTACCTGTAATTGCAAATTAAGAACTGTATTCTTCTTTCATTGTATATACACAGAGTTATACACAAGTACATAAATTAAAAAGAATTTAGTCTGTTTTCATAGTAATACTACTGAGTTGTTCATGCTACATTTGTGTAACTGAAAAAAGCAGTTATTAAGGGTCTAATACCCTAGGGGGTGACTTTTCTAAAATGTTTATGTACCTATTATGCAGGTTGGGAAATGTATCCACTGGAATTAACAAAAAATGAATTAGAAATGATGTCTCTTTTCTTCCTTCCTTTTCCTTTTTTCCTTTTCCTTTTCTTTTTCCTTTTCCTTTTCTTTTTCCTTTTCCTTTTCTTTTTCCTTTTCCTTTTCTTTTTCCTTTTCCTTTTCTTTTTCCTTTTCCTTTTCTTTTTCCTTTTCCTTTTCTTTTTCCTTTTCCTTTTCTTTTTCCTTTTCCTTTTCCCTTTCCCTTTTCTTTTTCCCTTTCTCTCTCTTTTTTTCCTTTTTTTTTTTTTTAAATATATAATTACTATTATTTTTCTAATGAGCGAGATGCCTAACCTTCCAGGTTTCCTTAAAATTCCCAAGAGGAGACTTTGGACTTCTCGTTATTTAAAGACTTTGAAAATCTATATCCTGCCCCTCGGGTGACTCCATTCATTTCAGTGGGACGACTGCATGAGCTTCTATTCAGTATGTGTAAAGCAGGCTGAGCACACTAAATGTCATTTCCTGCTTGGTGGAATCTTTGTGAGTTCAGGCTGTTTAAAAGGTGTGCAAGTCGTTGCTAAATAGGGCCGTAAAATGTTAACAGCATTATTCAAATTATTTTCTGATGTGTACAGATATTGTTTCCATTTCAAAGGCAACATGAGTTACTGACATTTCCTTCACTTTGTCTAGAATGTACTTATTGCACATAGAAAAAAAATTAGGAAAATGACCTTTTATGAAGTGGAAGAAAGAAAAACAAATAGTGTGATAAATGTCATCCTGTTCCAAAACAAATTAATGAAATTGCACCTACATACCTTGCAACTGAATCTTATTTTCAGGACTCTGAACCAGAACAGAGCTGACAGAATCTAGGTTGTCATAGTTACTGCAGCCAAGAGGACCAGTCCGCGTTTCTGTTACCTGATGGTAAGGGAATGGAAAAGCATTTGCTGTATTATTCAAAATAGACTGAGGAGTTCAGAAGCTCATTTCATAGTTTCCCTTTAATTCAGCTGGCGGTACATTTCAGAGTTAATTAAGGTGAAATAACTCATTTTAATTATGAAAAGTATGACTGCAAATGTTTTACCAGAACCACAAACTTCGGGGAATGCTATTTCTATTGCAGAGAATCCTTGCAAATACTTTAGTTGACCAACAGTGTAAAGTTGATTTATTTCTTCATAACTATGGGAATTAGAATGAGTTTAATAAAAGTGGTTCATAAAAATGAGGACTGTGATTTTCACTGATGAAACATGTGTACATGGCAACTCCGTGTTGAAACCATGGAAAAAACTTTGACTCTTCTTGTGTAGCACAGAAGGATTCAGAAGTAAAAAGCTTTTATGAGCTGTATTTATAATGGTGGTAACGGTGGGATATTTTCTGTCAAAAAAAAGCCTAAAATAAGATTAGACAAAACTCTAGACATCCTGCCTATTGTAATCACTGAATCCATGACCACAGAATCAAAATACAGCTCAATTAATCAAAACAGAATCACGGCAAGTAGAGCTCTGGCTTAACAGTTGAGGATTGTGCTTGGTAACGGGCAGTTAGTTAAATGAGTAAACACACACACAAAAAGATGACAATAGAATATTATAGATAATTCTTAAGTATCAATCAAATAATTATAAAGGCTAACTCATTTTTTAATTATCCTAAGTAAAAAAAAAAAAAAGGGGGTCTAATGTAGTTTCTCACCAACGAAGGGCCGCAGCTTTTGAAGCACTGCTGCGATGCCCAGAGGGCAGGCGGGCAGTTCCACAGCAGACTAGGCAATGCCTCAGTTAAGTTTTTTTTGTCTGTATAGGGAGTTAAGGAAAAAAACCAAACCCTTTAGATAGATGGGTATACCATGATCTCACTTTTTTACCATGATCTCACTTTTTTTAAACTGGATTGGGTGCTGTAGAAAATTCATGGTTTTGTAGTTCCTTCTCCTTTATACCAAGGCTAGGCAGAAAGAAGAAAGCAAAAGTGGAATAAAAGTAATACAAACAGAGCCGTAGCAGGAAACGTTGGCCGTGGGATATTATCCCAGTCTCCTTTACTGCCAAAGTACAACCAATATCTCTATCATACCCCCTCCCAAACTGCTCCCAGTCACTATCCTGGAAGTTCTTAGCTCTCTTTCTTTTACCGTCTCAGAGATTGTGTCCGTATTTACCCTTATTTGGTGATCTGCCTGTTTTGAATACAACCACTTCTATTTTCTGTTACTTCAGGTATAGTATTCCGCTCTAGATGTCCTGGAGAATAAGCCTAAATTATGGAGTCAAGGAGCTCATTTCCAAAATATACACCTCCACTGAGCTGACGACAGAGATGCAAGCAGACAATTAACATTAATTCTTACGAACAGAAGGAAGCTTGCTACTTTAACAATCTGTTTTGAAAGGAATATGAAGGTTTACTAAAATAATCTATGAATGTTCATGTTGCTTAGGATTGCCTGGCTCTCTTACGGTCTGTGCTACCACCAGCACGTGTGGGTGGCTGCAGCTGGATCATGCTATTCTTGAAACCACTGAGTTTTCACATTTCCCAAGATCTCTTGCATTTTTGCAAAAGAAAGTACAGAATCTTAGGCTATTCCAAGCTCTTGGCACCTCTCAGTCACTTTGAACTCGTGTTCCTGAGAGTGGAGGAAGAAACCCTTTGCACTGCCAGCAGCCCGTGGAGAGGACACACAGAACTGGCTTCAGCCAAACCTGTTAGCGGAATGCCAGCTGCGCGAGGAAATGAGACGGAGTCAGGATGTCTCTTCCCTGCACACATTTGGCAGTCTTTAATATTTATGCCAGGACCAGATTTACCGTGGTTTTTGTTTAATCATCCTGAATCAGCACAAAAACTCTCGCATGGGTATTAGATTTGGCTTGGACAGGCTGGAATGACAATTTTGATTTACCTGTGATCATTTAGTCCTTTCCCTCTCCCAAAAAATGGTGTAAAATTCTATTCTAAAAGCTCATTTTTGAGTAGTTGATAAATGAAAGCCTCAAATTTCTGTCAAATTTTCTGATTGAATGCAAGGATTTAATTTTTGGGTAACTCATTTTGGTAACAAAGCAGACTACAGAGGCGGGGAAAAAGTTCCAAATGTATTAATTCTGGTTTGATCCAAGTGTTACTGAAATCCCTGATGATTTTATGTTTTCTGTTTCAGGAACAATAGAAACAAAATTGGAAAGGCAATAGCATTTCTCTAATTATCTTCCAAGCAGAGAAGTGTGACTATATTCATCCCAAGATCACAGCTGAGAATTGTTTTGTCTGAGAGTGCACAATAAAAGATAAACCAAAAACAGGAGAGGAAAAGGTAAAATGTAAATGCAAAGAGTATGTGAAGGTGCTGGCATAGTCCAGAAGTGATTGCATATGAGCAAAGAGCACCACAACCACATGGTTGTTTTGTAAGAGTTAGGCCTGCAGTCCGTACAGAACGCTAACTCACGAAGCAAAATACCACAGAACAAAGTTATTTAACAACCAAAACCCCCTAAGAACCAGTAACAAAATATGTGTGAAACCATCTGACATGAACCAGGCAGGCTATTCTCAAGTGTCTTTTTTTCAAAGATTATCACAGAACAGGTTTCCCTGGGCAGCGGGGTTTTCAGTTCCCAGAAATAAACCATAACATGTGGCATTAATGAGACAAATGCCTACAGTTTTCAGTCAGGTAAATCTCATAACCATGGTGATAACGACCCGATTATAAGTGCACTGAGAACATACCTCCTAGCACTCAAGCAGGGCTGAATTCTTGTGATATCGGTGGGTAGTATTTCCCTGGGAAACAGTGTGCTTTTTTTGTCCATGATAATTAAGTCTATTAGAAGGCTTTCCTAATAAAAAGGAAATATATTTCTGCAGAGATTTTGTTCCTGGTGCATCCTTTTAAATGCACATGGCTAATATTCCTAACTACATGCCCATGCAGAGGCAGTGTGCTGTCTTGCATAAAGGACTATCTTCTTCAGCAAGACTCTTTAAAAATGTATTTGGCTTCTAAGGAAGATAACTAAGCCAACACAAAGGAGAATGAGACAATGCTAGTCACTTCAAAATAGGCAGCTGCATTCATATTCATATCAACCTCTTTAATATTTTAAACATTCAAATAATGATTTAGAGCCAACTCATCATATATACATGACTACTCATGGAAGAAGGTCTCTTCTGAATGGTTGGTGTGGACAGAACCACGGGCAAAAGTATGGAGGGAGCGGAAACCTGAAGTCTTTAGGATTCTCCTGTATAACTGTTCTATCAACAACACCTTCAGGACTTGTCTTCCAGCCCATGTTCCCACACATTGTCATCCCTGCACATTCTGCAGTCAGTGATCATTTCACCTAAAAAAAAGTTGATCAAATGAATAGGAACTAAATGTACTTTCTATTTAGAAGTGGCTCTCCTGCCAACTTTCGTATTTTCCCCCCCTCCAGGCTCAACAGTTTTTCATAAAAGCCCCTTTCTTTCAGCACTTTCCTTTACCACACAATAGTTGCTGCTCTGCTGTCCTACTTGTGTCATTGAGCATATTAAAAGACTCCCACTAATTAGTGTGTAATTAAAATAAATCAAATCTTCTGAATGTTCCAAGCACTGACACTTGTCATATTACCAGCTAGATCAACATTTCTGAAGGAGGTATAGACAAACAAACAGCACCCACAATGTCAAGGTTGGATTAATGTTTTTAAGTTTGGGTTTTTTGTTTTTTGTTTTTTTTTAAATTGCCAGCATTCTAAACCAATACCATGTAACATTTTCAACACATTTTCTGACAGCAGTATTGATAGCATAGGACTGACTTTTTAATTTGAACAGTCCACTAACTCAGGAGATCTGGAATCGCTCCCATCATATCTTTCTGTCATCTGCTGTTGTAAGATGGAACAGAAAGAGTAAACTTGATCTTTCTGCAAATGAAATAAATTGCAAATTTTCCATTAACTTCATTAGAAGTGGAATAAGGACTTCTTTCAAGTTTTTGGGCATGGAGACGACTTTCAATTTCACTGAACGCAGGAATAAAGCTTCCCAAGAGATCAGTGTAATCCTTCCATTCCCTCTCCTTTGATTCTACACTCTCAGGAATTTACTGTGAACTAGACTGCTGCATTGCAACAACAATGAACTTGAAATGTATTATCCCCACATAAAGCATAAAATACCTTGGAAAACAGAATATTCTAGGAATTGGAAATGAACTCAGACTATTTGAATTCTGCTCTGTTGTTATATTCTTTAAAAATATTGTGATTTTTTTAAGGCTGTTTAGGTTCATCTGATAGGGAGCAATCACCTGTCTGTTCAAGTCTATTCCCCACTACCTCAGAAAGCAGTTTGTTATCTGTGAATTCCAGGACAATCCACAAGAACATCGAACCAAGTCTTTGAATCTATGCTGTGCCACAGAAAAATTAGAAAAGAAACCAAGACTGTCAAGAATGCCTCAGCTCTCAGCTAGCAGAAAACATATATAGGTTGAACTAGCTGCTAAAGATGCTTGAGATAGGGGTCAGGAAGGGAGGAGAAAATGATTACTCCTTACGCTGTTCTGTAACGCCGACTCTGCCGACTGTGCCACGTTCCCGAGGCTATGGAAATTGAAAGTGAGGATTTACTCCAGCTGAAATCACTGGCAGCATTGACAGTTCTGGCATCAGAACCACAATTTTCCCTTTTCAAGGACATTTTAAATGCACTGCATGTGAGATGCCATGTTCCCATGCATCCTTATGTAAAGCAACAGGGAAGTTTGCAGGAAATGAGGCTGTTGGCAAACCAGTCAGGTACCAGAGACTTTATTTCCTGCACTTTCAGAAATCAAGGGTGCATCAGCCTTATACAGGGAATAAGGACAGGCATTCTCTCAGAAAGAACAAGTTATCTCTTTTAATTAATCTTGAAGAATAGATGAGAGTGAAGTTCTCTTATGGAGAAGTAATAGACTTAGCAAAAACATAATAAAAGCTGAGTATTTTGTTTCAGTTTACATTTAGATACTTCTGCTTGTCCACATCTTACTTAAATGAAGACTAATATTATTTTTCACAGTTCTTATTGCCTAAAGAGACAGCTGAGCAACAAAAAAAAAATGAAATCTGTATATTTTGTTTAAAAAGATAAAATTAGATACAAAAAGGACAGCACAGATACAAATTAAAATAATATTTCATGTTCATAAAAATCTCAAGGTATATGCAGAAAGCAAAAGCAAAGAAGCTTACTGAAGTAAAGCCCAATTCCTAAACCTCCATCCTTTTCCAAACATAACTCCTCATTATTATATAAAGGACAAAAAGCTCCAAAGAAATCTTGGGGCACATACTTTAAAGGGAAACCATCTACCTACATTTAGCCCAATTGCAAAATCCCATGCAAGGACTCCCCAAGAGTATTAGGGACAGGATTTATATCTTCATGGCCTAGTTCCAATATGCAATGCTGAGGCTATGGGATTTTTCACTGTGTCCCCATTAGTTTCAAGAAGACAGCATGATTTGGCTATTTATAAGACTCACAGATATTATTAGTCATAATAATACTGCAGTTGAATGGAAGATAATTTTCTTAGGTTGGGAATAAAAAATGTAGTCCTGAATCAGAATAAAAATTTAAAATATTCTTCTTCTTTGTGAAGCGACAGGAAAAAGAAAGCCTAGGTCAATATAAAAATTATCTTCGGATAATTTGGAAACATTGTGCCTTTAATGCGGTCAGTTTTAAAAATTATATATATATTATATTTTAAGAGAAAAAATAAGAATAACTTGTGCTGAATAAAAAATAGGTGTTAAAGGTTAACATTAAGACCTAAAAATAATATAAAAAGGATTTGAAGTCTTTAAGCTCAAAAATCAATGTGATAAGGGCTGGTTAATTAAGAACCAGATTTTCCATGGAGATCCTACCTATGATCATATACTTCTGTGCGATTCTAAAACTTAGTTGCAATATTCTCTTCTGTAATATCTGTAAAAATTTAATAATTTAAGCTATTTCCAGATCTTATCTTTTCTCCCCAGGAATGCACATAAACTCCTGATTTATTTTTGTTGTCCATAGCACTACAATTCCTAACACTCTGCACCTCACTTACTGTGACATCTGCAGCAGGACATTCTGCATGTCCACTTTATTTTACTGTACTCCAGTCAAACTACCCCTTATGGGGCTGTCATTCCAACCTCTCAAAAGAAATCACATTACTGTCCATAATATTCATGTCTGCTGGCTTACTCTCTGCCTAGGTCACATATATGTTTTTAAGGATTTATTTTTAGGTTGTATCCTCATTACTTCCCGCCCATTTATTCCCTCTGGTAAATGATTGTAACACATTTGCCCTTTCTGTCTCATTGGTACCGCCAACTCTTAATTTACAGTTTTGTAAAACTCTTATTTTTATGCTACTGGTTTTTACATGTTTTCCTGTGTATTTGAAGGCCTATCTACAGAGTTAACAATTACAATTGATCTATAATTTAATCACTAAATCCCTATCAGATGTTCAAACTAAAGGGAAACACTTGGCTAAATTTGTTTTAGAAAAGAAAAGCAACTTTATACTGAAGCTCTAAATTTCATTTCATATGGATGCCTCCTCAGTGTTAGATGACTAGTTTAGGTATATTGCTCTGTAACTTTGATTGATTATTCTGTTCCATTACTATCATGTAGTTTCATCTGTGGTGAAAGGAAATCTTCAGCTTTTAAATCCCTCGAATTTATGAAAAGACACAGAAAGAACATCTGAGATCGGAATCCGATTCCAAATTTTGCTGCAGTAAGTATGTGTATCAATCATAGTGCATGGCTAGAGATTATATGATTCTTACTCAAAGTAGGCCAATAGGAGTGGCAAACTTGTTCACTGTATAAATTATAACAGATTTAGGATTCAGAAATCAAATCTTTGGCACTTACCTTTTAAACTAAATGTATACGTTGCTTGCTAAATATTATGCGGTAGGAAAAAGCATCTTCAAATATTTACCTGCAATTGCACTTGAAACTCCAATCAAGGACCAATACCAAATTAGCTAAAGAATAGTAAACCACAAAGGACTTAGTGTTGAACCTATTCTGAGGCATACACATTTGCTGATGTTTTCTGAATCATTTAAGTGAGTTAAAGGACCAATGCTCATAATCAAAGCTAACGTAAGCACTCAGGAGCTCATCGCAAGACTCAGGACTGCTGGGTGCTTATTTTGATAAATGAGCCACGGCTTTTGTATCATCCAGGCAGTTCTGAGGACTTGGCCAGTGAGATTCTCGCAAGATGTAGGAAACCTTAGCAGTGTTTTGTGTCACTGTCATCCAGACTACTTCTGAATTCACTGTAGCGCTGAGTGTTAAGGAAACATTTCAGGGCTTGTCTACAACAGTTTAAACCCCAATGGTCAGAAAGGAATAAAATTGGTCCTCATTTACCATGTTTAATATTCATACGGAAATTACTCATAGCAAAAAAAGTATCCCAATATCCCTATTTCTATTCCAGCTGCTGGTCTGGAATGCAGAACCATCAATGTTTACAGGCCGGTTTCAGACAGAAGTAATTGAAGCATCAGGGAAGAGTGACTGGGAAAGGAGGCAGTTTATGTGGGATATTAGCTTTCTACATTAGGTCAACTTGCTGCAAGCCCAAGGTGACAGTAAATACACCAAACCTGAGTATATTTTTGATTAAGATACAACTATTCATACAGTTCTACCTAGAACTTTCTACTATGAACCAAACAATTATTTTAATAATTAATTATATGTCTATAATTAAAAATTACTTTTCAGGTAGCAATTTTTACAGAAAACTTACTGCTGTGATAGTATGAGCACTAATCTAGATCAAAAAAATTATTGGGAAAGGCAAGGCAAGAGGAAAGAAACAAATTTGCAAGTGAACAACCATCTGAAAGAAAAATGTTTGCTTAAAATTAAACCATAACACTTTTACCAAAAGAGAACAAATTCTGCTTTTTATTCCCTCTGAGACCAATTGTATTCCAGATAATTCTATTGCCTTTCTGTTATAGATTGGAAAGGAGGACTGAACCCAGGTTACTCATTTCAGTCAAAATTTATTGGAAATGAGAGTTGCTAGTTGTGTTCTCTATACAGCCTGATCTTTCAGATTCGTTTTGTCAAAATCAATGGAAAAAAGACCATTTGTTTTACACTTAATTCCTGTCAAATATGCACAAGTCAAGCGAATAACTCTGTAGCATAAGGACTGAGATGGTTTTGGTTATACCCTTAAATATAGAAAACCTTAAATATAGAAACTTTTAATGTCAAACTGTCAAAAGTCTGAAGATTGTAGAAACTGCCTTTAGTGAATGAGAAGAGCGAAGGTGTAAGTACCAAACTAGATTTTCATTATATCACTAAAGTTTTAATGAACACACAAAAAGTGATGGAGAAGAAAAAAAAGAGTACCTCTCTGTTCAAAATTGCACATCAAATCAAGAGGTGGAAACTTCAAATCAGAGTTCAATGTTTTACTTAGAAGAACAAAAGTAAAACTGGATTGATAAGTTTGCTGAGTTTGATTAAATAATAGAAGTACTCATAGCTGCAAACATACCAAATGGTATTCACGTATTTCTGTAAATTTACAGTAATAAAGACCATTACAAAATTGAAACAGAAAGAATTCAAACAAAAAGCCATCTTGAGAGGCAGGAATTACAGCTGGATGGAAAATTCCTATAGTCATACCGAGATCCTATATTTTCATCAAGAAAGACCAGATCCTCCCCAGTGTAAATCAACACTGAATTTAGTGGAACATTGTGGATTTGCACCATGGGGGCTTCCAGGTTTTTGACAGGTGAAAATACCTCTGGCACATTGAACGTGTTTCATCAAACTCTGCTGTTAAACTTTAACTCATTCACCATCTATAAAGATTCATGAATGAACTGACTGCTCTTTGGAAAGTTTTGGCTAATAACGGAGTGATTCTCGATATTCTTATTTCATTAACTAGACAAAAAGAGAATTTTTAGTGTATAGAAGTCTGCTCTTAGAATTAGGCTTCAGGGGCAATGTTATCCAGACAGACAGCTGTGCCTAGTTGGAAAATCATTCAAATCATCCTTATTCATGGGAATAGAAAGACCTATCAAGTATCAAGGCCTGTTCATTAGGCCATACATGAATGTGTCCTATTACGGAACTTGCATTGACATAATTTTTGCAAAAAAAGGTTTACAATATAGAATCTTGTCCAAGGGCTTGTTTTATTCATTTCTTTCTGGAGCTGACATAGATGAGACAACACCTAGGGTAAAGAACGATGTATCATAAAGGCAAGTGCATTTCTTCAACCAAAAAATAGAAAAAGAGAGAACTAGAGTTCCTATGAGCATGAGAATCTAGGGAAAGAGAGAAGTTCAGAAGAAAAAGGAGGAAACGAAAAGAGAGTGGTGCTAATTATCAGTACTGTGGAGTCCCATGGAAGTGGAAAGACTTTGTTCTGCTTAGAATTGAAAGGAACTCTCCTACCTGCAGGTTTTGATTTGTTTCCTTATAGACTACCATGTAATTTAGAAAATTTCTAGAGATATCTAAGTATCCAGCTCCTTTCAACATATGGTAGGTGAAAAACCCTTTGACACGACTTGCTTTTTGAGTTACAGGTCTCACACGTGTAAATGTTTGTGTGTAATTCATATATGTCCCTGCATATTTTTTTCATGCCTTTTTACTTATTGGAATGTTTAGTTTGTATGTGGTGCACAACTCTTTCTAAGCTATTACACTGTGATAGTAGTATATAACACTTTATATCACACACTAGGGACTTGGCAGCTTTCTACATTTTCATCAAGGAAGGACAGATCCTGCCCAGTGTAAACTATCATCGAAGCTGCTGATAAACTAGATTCAATTATCTTAAGTAACTTTCCTTATTGTTTTTTTAGCATTGTAAGCTCCTGATGCTGTGAAGATTAACAAGTGAAATGCCTTTGTCTTTTACCTCAAGAAAAAACCAGTATGATACTTTACCTTTCTGTTTGTGCAATATACCAACTCCTTTCTACAGGATTATTTTTAATAGATTGGTCTTTACGACCAAATGAAAATTTTCAAACATAGATTAAAATCATAATGCTTCGGTCATCTTACATATCCTAAAAAAAAAAAGGAAAGCAGACCCACACACTTTCTCATTATACTTTAACCGAGCACATAAATTGCTGTGCTTAAAGGAACACAGAGTATCAATTTCTTACAATGATATGTGTGGCTCAGTATTGCTGTGAATGTCATCTTTCAAACAGAGAGCCAGAGTAAGAATAAAGTTTACTTAAATAGACTAAAATATGACAGAAAAAATATTGTAATGGTCCTCTTCAAACCATTTTTTCTATTATCAAATACTTTTTATCAGCACTTACTTTTACACATTAAGGATTTCATGAAAAGTTAAAGGAAAAACATGGAATGTTTTTTTCATTTTTCAAGGCTCTAGGTACTCCTGGAGAAGATACGATTGTATTTCCTTATAAATCTATATACTAGGTAAGACACCGTGTACCGATATCCTCTATTTAGTGGAAATATTACAACTGTTGGAACATTATGAACTAGCATAACTGTGACACTACAATTTTTTTTTTTTACTAAAAAAAAAAATACTTTTAACAAAAATCAAAGGACGAATACTTGCAGATACCCCAAAGATCATGAAATATGTTAAGTATTCCTTGGGAATGAGAGGGTTAATTTGGGTAATCTAGAGAGAGATAATGAATAATAATTTGATAAATTAGGAGGATGATGGTTGAGGTTGAATGGAAAAACCCCTGATCTCAATCATATCAAGATGCATGCGAAGAAACTTCTTTGACTTCAGTGGAGTTTATTCATTGTATAAGGTCAGAATCTCACGATGCAAAATTAGAAACACTTTTTATTTTGGATACTTGATTCAGCAATAATCTTTGTAGAACAGTGATGAAACTACCGACCTTTCAGACACTGAAGATCTGAAAACACTATAGTAGTCACTCGATACTACAGAAAGTCTCCGGAATGAATAACGAAACCTTTCTTAAACCCAAGTTATGCCACAGCATATGTAGGTATTATAAGCACCATCTTGTTAGAACTTACATTATAGTTTTGCTGTCAGAAAGGTAAATCCTGCTGAAGTACTGTATGAAGCCCTACAGGTAGAAATAATGGTGAGGTGTAGAAGACAGCAATGATGTAACTCTCAGAATCAGTTACCTCTAAAGGAGTCTCACACGAAGGATACTTTCAGGGGTGTTTTATACCATGAAATTAATAGATTGGAAAAGATGATTGCAGTTTGAATCATAATCTATAACAACAAAACATGTGAAAACGTATCATGGGTATAAATTCTATAGGAAAAAATAATATGAACACTGAAAGCTTTCAATAGCCTAATATTATTCTCTAAACTTATTTCTTCTGAATCTATTACCCTGAGATATTCTTCCTAATCCGACCTTTGTGTTCATACATGTTGTTGATACATGCTATCTCATATTTCTTAGGGTTCAGAGGTAAAGAAATGTTCTGTGAATTTTATAGTCCTTCCTTGACATTTTCTGACCTGCTGACAGGCCATAGCTGTCAATTAGAGAGTGGAGGACGTTGAAAGCGCTGAAGTAAATTTCTCAACCCATACACAATCCACTGCACAGCCAGAATAAAGACCAAATTAAAATCCATACAAATCTGAGTGCTTCCAAATTAGTGTTGGAATGCTCTGCTCTAACTACACTGTTCAACATGTTCATTGTGGATCTCTCGATATTAAAAACCTTCTCTGTTTTCTGGGTTTATTTACTTTAGTTTCACTTTTAATGAAAAAAAAAAAAGAATAGGAAACATTTAAGGAACTGTAGTATGAAATGTTTATAGGTTTTTGACAACTGTGATGGCAAATGTTCTGTGAGTGCTGTTAAGGTCTCTTGTTTACATATGTATATTTATAACCTGCTTAGGGTTTGGCAGTCTTTATTTTCTTGGAGTTTTTTTTACCCTTCTCTCTTGACTAGACTACATAACTGATATAACGAAGTCCTTCAATTTGTTATGGTCTATCATGTTGTATGGTCTATCCTTTTTTGGTTTTGTTTTGTGTTGTTTTAGGGTTTTTTTTTTTAAGTGAAGAATAGTTATCTAAAGTCTTTCCAAAATGTGCATCCTAGCATCTCTATTATGTGTTATTTTGTTGCTTTGAAAGCATTTCATGCTGTGTTACCAACTAGCTGGCGATGTTATAACTTCTTGCACTCGTTACTCCTCTATGCACATTGCTGAAAATATAATGAGACAGTGTAGTCTGTATTAGAGGCTGCTAAAGCACATCCTTTTACGAGTGTCATGCTGCAGCTGCTGTGATGTATTGTGTCAATTATGCTGCTGAGTGTGCATTCTGAGAGTGTTTAGTAAAACATGTTATTGCATTAACTTGCTGGGCCTTTTTTTCCTCTTTTCTCTCATTCTCTGAAATAGTGAAGGCCAGATTCTCGAAGGAATTGTGCTGGTTTACACCAGCTGAAGAGCTGACCTCTACATTGCTTTTCAAGGAAAGCAGCCCTGGAGTTTCAATTTAATTAAAACTCGACTGTCCAAATGAATTAAGGTGGTTTTTAATATTATCACCTTAAATTCTTGAATAAGATACGGAAATAAATCCCTAACCTTTACACTTGGTATATTCTTAAAATTAGTTAATGGTCCACACGTAGCAGTCACAAGACTTCGTTATACCTATGGTGAATTTGAACTCCAACAGCTTCCAGACATACATGCATAAAACCTCATGTATTTCAATTTTATAACGAGACAAACACAAATCCTGTGCTGTGCAGCAGAACATGGTACAGAGACATCTTAACTACCTGAGATTGGTCTAGCTTCAGAAAAAGAAGGGATACAGCTGTGGAAGTCCAGGGCTGCTCCCGAGCAAATAAACCCTGTTGAGAAACACATTGTACTTGCCTGGGCACAGCATTGCGGTACAGCTTTCAGGTCATGGCCTGTGTTTCACGTTTTATTGATGTTAGCACCAGGTACTAACACATGGCCTCTGTGCCGTGCTTTGTGGTATGGTTTAGCCAGGCTCAAAGACCAGAATGTCAGCATTTTGAGTCCAGCTGTCTAAACATGCCTATCCAAATCCACAGTTAAATTCAGATTACTGAAAGACCCTTAGGAGGTAGGTGATGCCTAAAATGCCTAGTTAGGTGCCTAACTGCAGGTCCCAGTTCCTCTGGTAAGACTAGATAATGACTAGATAATGACCCAAATTTAAAATTAAAAATCCGTACCTTGCCATATAAATAGTGCGCTGATTTTTTGAAGCTTTTAATAATGAGTGAGATTTTCAAAGTAACCTGCAAAAGTATTTCATTCTCAAAAAAACTTTCATGGGAGTTTACCACATCAAGACAAAGATTTGGGAGCACAATTTCTATGTATTTCCTGAAAATCTAATTTTTAACTCTCCCTTTGAAAAATGTCAAGCTTTGGTCTTGTATGAAGGCAGTCTGATCTCCCAAGGTAGTGGAGAACTTGGAATTTCATAATGGACCTGAACAATACTTGTCCTTGAAAATCTGTACATTGGCTTTTCCTTGACATGCTTAAGTAATGTCACCATACCTACACAATGGGGAACCCACAAATTTTTGAGACGGGAGAATAATTTCTGGCTTTTAGTTTCCTAGGTTTGTTTAATTAAACTTATATTTACTATTCAATTTATTCAATGGAGTCAACAATCACCTAATATTACAGGTCTTTCCAGTCCAATGGTTCTAACTGTGATTTTACAACTTAAAGCTCTTGCTGGGCACAATTTTTTGAGCTTCCCAAGTTTTGGTCATTTAACAAAGTTTCTCAGCTATACAGTCTTAAATCCCATCCACAAACTGAATGGGGAAAGTGAGGGCAAGAAGGGATCAAGATTTGGATTTCAAAAGCTTCAAAAATGTGGCTCTTTATACAAAGCTGTGAAAACTATCTACATTTAGAATTTGCCAGAAATCTGACAAAAGCACAAGGCTTTATAGTATTTCAGCATTTCTACTTTTGATTACAGCAATTACTTGAATCCACAGAAAAACACATTCAAGTATGAGGTATGAAAGAAAAAAAATGAAGCAAGGAAGCTTTTTCAGACAAAACAAAGAAATAAAAAATGGTCTGGATTTCAGTCTGAGTTTTGAGTGAGAAACTAATTTCATTACACTTAAGGTTCCTCTCTAACAGCCCACCATGAGTCATTTATGGGTTAATTATAGATAATCAGATATATTTACCATCACAATAGAGCCCTGTTCTTATAAACTATTTGTAATCTAAAGTTTTCAGAGACAACAAAAATGCTTAAATCTCTCATAGCAAAAAAAAAGGTGTTTTGGGGGAATGAAAAAGCAAATTGCACAATAAAATTTAATTGAAATTAGAGGGCACATTCTCAAGGATGTTTATTCTTTCTCACTCAGATGGAATAAATGGGCTGTAATCTGGCTGTAAATAGCTGGTGGAAAATTCAATTTATGCATCTGTTCTTCTGTTCCCTCCTGTTCTTTTATTGCACTGAGGCTGTCCCACAGCTGTTTGGACCCCAAGATAACACCTACACTGTGTTCACCTGCCCCAGCTCCCTTGAATGAAAATGTATTCTGGAAGGGAAGAAGATATCCTCCAAAAGACTGCTACTGCAACAGCCTCACTTTATTAACCGGCAATGTTACACTTGTCTGACATAACTGCGTTCATCCTTTTGCAGAATGCACTGAGAGTATTCAATAATATTTAATTTATCGTGTGGTCAGTGTATTTCTTATGTGTTCTGCACAATTGTTTGGACTTAGTGACTTGCGGAAAACAAAGCCCTTCTCTCATTAGTGCAGAAGTTCATTAGTGACAGTGGTGGAATCGCAGCTTCTAGCGAACAGGAACCGGGGTCCTTTGAGCAGGAGTATACTGCTGTCTCCCAATTGCATTAGACTTAGAAAGCAGAATGAAGTCTAGATGTACTATGCACAGCCCTCTCCCATCTACCCACCATTGAAAAAGTCTCCTAATTGGTTGTTAAGACTATGGATGCATGTTCTCAGTGACATGACACCAAGGTCATTCGGCCAGTGGGCAATGACAGGACATGTTCCCAGAATCACGGTACGTGCTACAGTAACTTGTGACCTTCACGTCTTGTTTACACCATCCATCAATCAGCAAAGGAAAGAAGTCAGTCCTATGGATTAAGGTCATTGCATAGTCCTAGGTCTCAGGTCATTTCACCTTCCCCTGGGCCTCCAGCTATGGTTAGATCTTCAATAGGTGCAAATTAACATGGCTGTACGAGGGAAGAACAACGCCAAGTTGGAAGAGCTGAGAATATTGCTCATTAAAGATACCACACGGGGAAAGAAAAACGTTTGCTGACTTTATTTGTAATCTGCTTCCATGACTGTACAGGATTTTATTAAACAAGAGGAGAGCGTACCCCATCATCCTAATAGGGTTGTTAATAGGGAGAGCTAACAGCCATCAGTGCATCTGAAGAGAAATTTTCATTGGAATAAGCTTCTAAAATGAGCATGCAAAGGAAGTAATGTTGGATCTGTAATATTTCAAACACAACAGGATGTACATTCATGTAAATGTATATGCAAATTAGATGCAGCCATCAGGCACTTGGTGAGTTTCCAATGAGGCCCTCGAGGCTGCAAACTGTTGATTTAGCATATGAGCCTAACCACTTACACTGAAATGCATGCATTAAAATGATATTGAAAGAATGTATGTATCAGGGACTTTTAAATAAGTTAAATATTGATATAGGCTCTGGGTAGCTCCCATAGACACTTGATTTCAAGCTGGGAAATGTGACGTGGTGATTCTACCTTTTCTAATGTGGAATAAACTATGTATTGTCTATGTGATTAATGTGAAGCCTCAATCAGTGGTGCTCATGTTATTTTTAAGCACAATTATGTCACAGCTAACAAACTTGATTACAAACAAATTTGATTAACAAACTTGATTCATCAAATACATCTCTTCCATTCCTTTCCTCATGCTGCACATTAACAGATTTTGCTCTGACTGGTATTGTTTTTCACTAGATAAATAAGAATTAAACATGAAGACTTTCATGTTAATTCTCACTTCCCCTTTCTTCATGCTTTCCTTTCTCTGTGACATAACTTAGTTTTTTGATAGAAAAGCTTAATTATAAAACTTATTAAAATATTATCTTCCTGCATCAGTCCCACAAAATAATATATCAAGAAGTATAAGAAAAAAATTCAGCTATCACATAACGCAATGAATTTGACTGAAGAATATAAGAATTGCTCAAGTATTCGTTGTCTTAATTACATAAGGGAGAAAAATGTTTTATTACATGTTGGTTTCCAAAGAGAGATTCTTAGAATCTGGGAAAACAGATATTTATTGCTGGTGATTTTTTTTTCCAGAAGACTGATTGAGCTTGATCATTCTCACCTAATATTTAATCTATTGTTGATTTGGCTCTGCAACTCAAGAGACTTAATGGAACCCTCTCCATGTCCCATCTGTAAAGACCTTAAACCTTAATCTATTAAGGAAGCACTAGAAGAAGAAGCTGGAAACATTAGAAACTGAGTGGCAAACCTAGACACAGCCCTAGTTTGTGAAAGAGTTGCTCATTGCTGTCCCGGCATATGACCGAGCACTGCTATAGCTCTGCTATAGCTCTGTTATAGCTCGTCCTCTTTCCTGTCCTAGGTAAATCCATTCTCAGTGGTGTTTTGAAGGTAGTTTCAAGACCCCCTCTACTACTGCATGCTTAGGTTTTTTCTTACTGTTTCATGCTCCTGTAGATGTGATGATATTTCTTCCCATGATGCTATTATTACATATTTGTTGCTAAATGATCACTAAACCTTATTGATGTGTTACCAATTTACAATGCATCCAAAAAGAATATTTCTTCCTCCCCAAAACAGGTAGCTTAAAAGACAGATAAGTCAGGAGAAAAGAAAAATCACAAGAAAGGGCACAGAATTAATATACTAACTTGTTTAGGAGACACATCATGTTGTTTATAAGTATTATCCTTTTGCTTTTTAAGATAAAGCATGCATTTTTTGCAGGTACAACTATAGAAAAAAAAGAGGAGTGAGAAGTAATCCAGTCTAACCTAAAAAGACAGGCTTATACATATTTTGGAATTAAAAGGAATGAAAAATGTTGGCTTTGTTTGTTTGATGGAGTTTTTGAAGGAAGGAAAGTTTATTTTTAATCTCTCTTCTCGAATAATAGTTTTAGAGGTGTCACAGCCATCAGGATAACCATCTCAGAACACTACGAACAGCAAATAGATGGTTGTGCAAACAGTTGTGCAAAGTTGTTTCTGATTACTGCTGCGGTTTCAGGTTGCCCATAGTCACAGGAAATGTGAAAAACTAACAAACAAGACAACAAGCAAATATTATCAAAGGACTCCTGTTTGTTTCAAAGTCCAAAACTCCACGAACACCTCTGTGGCAGAGCTCCTTTGTGACTGAAGTGTTATGATTTACCTGCAAATATCATGTCTTTTGATTTGTGCTTTAAGTCTTGTCCGTTCCAAATAATATTTTTTGTTTTGTTTTATTCAGATACGGATTTCCAAAAGGATAGTTAAGTTCTTCTGAGTAAGAGTATGAGTTATATGAAATGTTATTAATACTCTCAGTTCTCTCTTCCTAAAATATAAACAACTCTGCTAGTATGGGAGAGTCTAGTACACTGCATATTAAAAAGCCATCCAGAATGTAAATAAAATTGACTGAAAAAAAAGGAAGGGAAGACAAACTATTCAAAAGATAACTATACTTTTTAGTTATTTCTTTTAATGGAATGAAGTTATATGTACATGCAAATTGTGTTTGAAGACACAGAATTGCTATCTGAGAGTGAATAACAAATGTTACTATCAAACACTGCACAGATTCTGAACACAATTTTTTGTTGTTGTTGTTGTTAACTAGTCAGCAATCAAAAAAATGATTGTGTGTCACTTGGAAAACTTCTAATATGAATTCAGAATTTCAGGGATTTCTAAACCTGTTCCAGTACCTTTATTGATTTCTTTGATGCTGGTCAGAAGGGAGTTATGGTAAGCTGAGAGAGCTTTTCTTGGACTCCCTTTGCAAATCCCCGGTTGGCTCTTTCGTGCAGAGGAAGGCTTTGAGCAGAGCTGTGGTGAGCAAGCCAGACACAGAAGGTGCTGTGACTTAAAAAGCCGCCCAGTAGTCTGCTGGTGTAAAAAGCACTGGGTTCACTCTCCCCCCGAGGCAGCCCAGGAGGGGAAGGCACGGGGCTGGCTGATGGCCACCCGCGTCCTCAGGTCCCCCGGGGTGTCACGTCTCCTGAACCAGCCCTCCAGCGGATCTGCTGGAACACAGAGATCTGGTTCTGCAGCTCTACAGAAAGCCTGTGGTCTAACTCACATGTCAGTATATATGTTTTAATAAAGAATCTTGAAATATGCTATTTACACCATGGATCTGGAACTTTATTTGGTGGTTTTCCAATTTAAAACCAGCAGTGTTTCAAAAATCTGTGTGGGGAGAGAACAAAAAAATGCCTTCCCTGGCTGCTTTTGTGTTCCTAGTTTTCAACAGAAACAGGTTTTTTGTTCAGGTAAGTGGTCTGACAATACAAATTTGTAATGCAAATGCTCCCAGTCTCTCAGTGAAAGCAAGCTAAAAAGTGAGGTTTTCATGTATCAGCACTGTTGCATCTGATGTGAGAACCATTTTCTAGAGACCCCTGCAGTCAATTAACCAAATCAGATGTGCTGATGGACGACAGCTTGCATTTGTATCCATCTCAGTGAGGGGGTGGAGAGAAAACTTAGTCATTTTGTAGTGTTTGTGAAAAACTTTGGACGTGCAGAAGGTTCATTACACAAATTGTTAGCAAGCAGGGTTGAATTTTGTATTATGACACAAATTTGCTTTAAAAAAAGAATCAGTGCATAAAAAGGAGAAATTTCTTTCAGACAAGGTTTTGTCTCTACAGTTCCATGTTCTACCTCTTCAATTACCACTGGTTTCAGCCATAAATCATCTTAACATAGAAGGGAAGTTTGGCACGTGGTTCGACGGAAGGCGCCTCGTTTTAGAGGTTGCTGTACATCTCCATAACAAACAACGCGATTTTGAGGATAGGTCAGCTCAGAGGGCTGGGTAGCGCGGTGGTCCGCAGCCAGGCTGTGATGCGACGGGCAGCCCCAGGTGAGGTCGGGCTCTGTGCCGGGAGAGCTGCCGTGCCGCCGTGGGGAGAGGGGGAATGTCCCCCGCACACCAGCAGCCAAACTGAACGGGTGCTGCTGAGCCACAGACCCCCCTTGTGTCTGTAAAGGCCCTGGCCCTCCCAAGGAGGTAGATTTATATTTACTTGAGCAACAGCTGGGGTGGTTGGAAACTGCAGTCGGCTTCAGTCGGTCTTTAATGAAGACCTTAGTTACCAGTGGAAAGATCCAATGAGCGGAACGGATTCTAAATCACATCTTACATTAAAAGCTTCATAATTAATGCATATTCAACTGCAAGTTAAAATTTTATTTGCTCTTCAATGCTGGAAATGGACTGAGAGGGATTATTTCCAATAAGCAACATTAGGCTAGAGAGCTGCTCAAAAGAAGGGTTGTTGCTTTATACACGTGCCAGGGCACTCATCTTCGGCAAGCATCCTCCAGTGCTATGAGTGACCTACAGCAGGCAGCAGGCAGGATGCTTTGACTGACAAACCGTACTAAAAGAAGTTCCTAACAGAAAATAAGACATGCCTCCACAAAATGCAGAACCAAGAGCTCCAAATTGTTCCAAAGGTCAGTAAAAAAAAAAAAAAAAAAATTAAAAGTAAATGTTTCAATCACAGGAGTACAATAACTATGTTTGAAAAAAAGAAGAAAAAGAAATCAGAAAAGAAGTATGAGGGAGCCGTATGTGCCCGTACACAGATACAAGTCTGCCTGTAAATGCAGTTGTTGAGCACACAAGTAAAGGAGATTGTCTCAATGACCAAACACTTCTATAAGGGCCATCTGTATCATCCAAATTATGTATCACCCATGAAGAGTAATCTCTGTAGTGCGTTAGACCCTCTTCTGAACTAGAATCTTCATTATCAATTGAATGCTTTGATTCAGGTAAAAAAGTTTCGAACAAAAAATTATTGTTTTGCTACCAAACCTTTTTTTACTAATCAAAACACGTTTCTCCTGAGAAGCAGCTAGCGAATCTGGAAACACATCTGCAGGCTGGTCCTAGAGGACTTCCCCTACCTTTATGGCCGTGGAGGCAATCTGGATGTGGTGCAGTCTGCGCAGCGTGCTGTCCCTGTCAATGAAGTAGGAGGCTGCGAGCTGGTGCAGGGTCTCCAGAGTCACGGCGGAGCTGTTCGTGCTGGGGTCGCTTCCTTCCGACCTCTTGCTCAGCTTCCGTTTGTCCACAAAAATTGTGAGTGACTCCTCTCCTGGGCAGGGAAACAGAAACCACAGCACGCATCAGTGGCATCTCCCCAGAGTCTGATTTTGCCAGAAATAAGGTGGCAAGCGGAAGTTTTCCCTAGCTGTTGTCTAAGGTTTAGATATCCCTCCCTGGTGGCAGATGCAGATACTTCAGTGCCTACGCACATGGACAACAAATACTCTTCTAGGTATTTATTCTCTTCTTTTGGTGCCTCGTATGGATAACAACTATACGATAGGACACATTTATGCCTAAAATGCAAAGACACTATGGATAATTCTGCTATACTGACTCCTATTTACCAACAATATAGAGATATTCTGTAGACATCCAATTTAAATCATGTATAAAATGTGTTTATTTCCAAAGTTGCTTAATACCTTCATTTTTTAGTATTTAATGTTAGCGTAAAAGAAAATGAAACCAGTGTAATACTCGAGACTTTTCTTCTTTTTGTTTCCTTCTTTTAAAACATGTGTCATATCTGATTTCAGGGAAAAAAATACCCTGTTACAATTTGTTATAAGCGATCTTGTTATAAGCAATCCTATGCTTTCTAATCAATTCAGCAATGCTAAGATGCCTGAAACCTGATATAACAGATGTCTTAAACCATATTTATATAACTGAATAGTATAAAAATATATAAGAAGAATGTTAATCAGTTTCTTTGAAAAAAGGGAAGCATAAATAAGAGTTTCCTAACTTTCAAAGTAGAGGTGCTTTTCTGAAAGCAAAGAGAAGTTCCAACATCTTATATTGTGGTTTTCTCACTTCCTTTCTCTTTAAAGAGACATGGAGAAATATTCTTGAATTTAGAAATTTTAATTCCTTTAGGTATTATTATTATTGAAAATAAAACCAAAACAAGATCTCATTTGTTTGACTGAGAGAGTTCTTAAGAACCATTCCAGATCAGACCTACTGATACTGTTAAATTTGTAAGGAATTTTCCACGTTTATTGTTTATTTCATGGATATGTTTTTCCTGCGTTTCAGGCTAAGCAAGAAATCATTCATTTAGTAATGTGTTTAGGAAAGACTCTTTACTTCATAAAATGAATTAGAAAAGTAATTTATTGACTCAGTATTTTCTTCTGTGCAACTTCTATCCGAAGTAACTACAAAAACACTTTTCTCACTTTCTGAGCCTGTGTTTGATAACTTGCATTCTTCAACATTAATCTCAAGAATCAATGAATAATATCATTATACCCGTATTTTAGGTGCTGAACAACTGCACTGAACGCTGTTTCCTTGTTCCTGGAAAGGAAGCTACCCTGATACGGTCTGACTTGCCACTTGTGCCAGTTGCATTGCTCACCCATCTGCTACAGTGGCATTTTGCCCGTTCAGAGGGTGGGATGCCAGCTTTGGATGGGTTTATGTGCCAAAAAATATAGCTGTAGAGGGATAATATGTAGGATGAAAATATGACATCATCTTTAGAGGGAGATAATCTTGGTGGTGAGCAATGCTAAATGAAGAATGCATGCCTCGGTGCGGGAGACCACGTCTATTGACAAATTTGACACACAGCTACCTCGGCTTGCAAAATTCATTCGTGTTTGGAGAAAGAGGAATGCATTCATGTTAATCAATGTACCTTACAGTGTTTTCCAATCTCTCCCGAATTCAGAGGACAGTCAGGCTCTTCAGACCTTACATAGGCAAAACTGCCATTATCCAGGACCCTCTTATCTAATTAGACCTGCCGGACTTGTCCAGTGTGTTCATTTTGTCCTGGAAGGGACAGCTGCTGCCCAGGACAGCTGGCTGTTCCAGCTGGAGCCTACCTCAGTTTTCACCACTATATTTATACTTTGCCTCCTACAGTTTCGCAATGGATCATTTTTTTCTGCATGCAGTCATCAAAGCAGGGCTTAATCGCCTGAATTCCAAAGAACCAGGAATTAAAGCAGCCTCTGTAAGTAACAGGGTTTCCCCATCCAGTTACCTAATCTCTCTGTAGACGTAGGTTCACATTTCATTTAACTGCTGCCAAAACCTCCTGCAAAGCAGACAAGGGTTGCTGGGCAGGGCAGGCGCGAGCACCTTGCATTAGCGCAGACTCGTGCACCGCGTTTTGCTCCGCTGCCCTGACGCGAGGTGGTGCCGGTCCTGTGGCCAGGTGGGCCGTTATTCACGCTGCATCCACGCCAGCTGCCACCAGTGGAGGACTGGGAAAGCACAGCAAAGTCTAATGACTTGTACTTTGAGAGAAATTTGCCATCAAAACTTGGTCTAGGTTCCAGCGTTGTTGGCATTCAACTATGCCTATGCAATAAACCCTGCCGTTTCAAAACCTGCCTTGTGACTCTAGCTAGTATGAAGGATGTTTCTGAAATGAAAAGCAATGGAGTGGGCTGAGATTTGAGCCAGGGGCCACAGGCTTTGTGCAGCTGTTTGTGGAGCTGTAAAGGCACAGTCGTATCAGAGCAGACAACATCAGAACTCACAGGGATAAATACTGCACCAGTTACCACTTCAGGCTGCACAAATAAGGTGCAGAATTTCACGAGGAGATGTCTCTCCATTTTTTTCCCCTTTTCCAGAGATCTTAGCTAGTATATTTAGATAAAAGTGACTTTTGCAAGCTCGACCAGCTTTCCACTGAAAATATCTTATAATGAATTGTAAAATAAAAGACAACAAGCCCTTAATGTTGCAGGAAATCTCTGGAAGTGGAGAAAAAAATATTTTTAGGTTCTCTGTGATTCATTAGCCAGTATACCACCCCACTTTGTTCTGGTGTCAACTCTTTTGATTGATCTGTATTATTTATTAGTAGAGACGGTGGGACTGGTTCTATTTCAACAGAAGTCTGGTAAGTTTTATTATTAAACCAGAGTTTGTTTCTTTTTCTCCCATCAAAAATATTTGTTCTCCAGGGGGCGGAGAGCAGAACTGCAATGCAAACTCCCGTTTCAAAAATATAGCTTGCAAAAGGACAGAGTTGTGTGTTGTGTGGTTTTGTTTGGATTAGAAAATGCCAGGAAAATTAACTTTGAACCCCCTCACGGTTCTCACATCATCCTGTTATTCGAGTCTTGTTTGATCCCATGCTTGCTGTGGCAGTTGCTGGTGGGTGATTCCGGCAGGCAGGATCCCCTGGTATCCCCAGCCCTGAGGTCTCCATCCCTGCTCCCTGACAGATATGTTTTGGTTTTCATGTTCTGTAACCGGGTTGAAATGATTTTGAATGTTTACTTTGACTCAGATCACATCACATTACATCTCCCAAGGTTGAGCGAAGGCACGCAGCTGGAGTGGGGGCCCTGTGGTGTAAACGTGAAGAAAGCTCTTTCTCCTCAAAAATCTCTGCATTGTGTTTGTACGGCATCTCAAACAAGCGGGTCCTAGTTCATCACTGCTATTCTCAAGCACTCTGCTAATAGTGGGTGCAATCAGATAGGTTTCAAAAATGTTTGCTGTTCAAAAGGCATCCTACAGATTCTGAAAGTTTTTCATCTGTCAGACCTGATGTAGCACTTGCTAGAAAAAGCGGATTGAAAAATAGAGAACTCCCCCATACGTTGGAACTCAGGCATCCATGTCAGTGCAGAGTTGTAACAGGGCTCCCTTTCGCACCCAGAACTCAGGGTTTTGTAAAGTAACATCACCGACTCGTATTTAATTTGTGGAAGACAATTTGAGTTTTAAGATAATTTAGAGAAAATTAAACCCATGCGAAAAGAAACACTTCTGCCACATTTGAAACACGGATGAATCTTTACTGGTTACTGTCTACCCCCATAAAATAGGCTAAGAAGATATGCAAGCATTAGCTAAAAAACAAATGTGATTTAGAAAACTATTCAAGGTTATGAATTTTAAGAACTGAAAAGGATGTGACAGTGAATACTGAGAAAACATGGTTATTCAACATCAGATCCACACACCTGTGCTTTCCACAAGCTCTGAAAGCACTATTCTCTCTACTTCGCCAAATTCAAGAGTCAGTTAACTTTACTTTCTCAGGTTTAAAAGAAATAGCATAAAACCATTTGGGAATCCTCACAAAACCACACCACATAATCCAGTGATTGGTTCAAGAAATCAGCAGAGTCACTACACTGATGCTTTATTACCATGTAGCTGCTGTCGCTGACAGATACTCGTCAGGGGGCAGGAGACTGACATTCACACCACAGACTGACCTTGGCACAATATATACTAACGTCCCCGCAAGCCCTGGAATTTGCAAGCTTAAAACTTAGGTTATATATTTAATTCTTTCTAGGTTTACATGAACATATTTTCCAGGATTTTTATTTATAAGTCAAACTCCTGAGTGGATAAAAATATTCTACGTGCTGTTTTCCAAAAACTGAAAGTATGACATAGAATAGGTATATAGGAATTTACCTAGACTCGTAACCCATCTGTGGCCATTTAGATATAAGACTCCTAAACAACAGTTTATAAACGTCATTCAGAAATTAGAAATTAATTTTGTGTGCATCTTAAGAATATCTTCAGGAATTATTTAAATAAAAAATGCAAATCACCATCATTGACATGGTAGAATTGGACTAATGGTGTAACAACTGTAACTAAATAAAACCATCTATTGAAGGAGTAAATATATTTTGTTATACATAATAATACATATTCATATCATTTAAGTACTTAGTGCTATTTTTGGCCTCAATTATTGAGAGATTGTTTTCCTGTACCCACATCTTTGTAATGATGAAAGGATTGTATGCCTTGATGTTTTATTTTTTCATCTGTAGATTGGGTAGTGGCAGGAAAAAGCAGTGATCCAAGCAGTTCCCATCACTTCATGTCAGAAAGTGAGGAAACTAATAAAAAAATAACACTCAAAAGTAGATATATCTAAGCATCCTCCACAGTTACCTATTTAGAGCTCTGCCTTCATACCTATGTTTCTTAGATATATGTTTCTTACAAAGGCATAAAGGTCTTTGGCCTATGAACTCCTCAAAAGTTTCTGATTAAATAGAATGCCTCAGCTACAATACTGCAACGCATTATAGTAAAAAGTAAAAAAAAAAAAAAAAGAAAAAGAAAAAGAAAATCTTTATGCCTTTGTTATAAAAAATAGTTTAGTGCTAGTGGAAAATCTATTCATGTATGGATCACAGAATGTACCATTATGGTTTTATCAGGTCATTTTCCCAAACTTAAGCAGGTGCTGATGGAAGTGCACAGGTTCAAAAAGTATATAAATTAATGCTAGGCCAGATGTGGTATCATTTCTGTGGTTCAAGTGAATAACAGTGTGTGTTAATTCCATACATACCATCTGGTTTAGGTTTTGAAATTTGTCTTCACAGAGTAGACGGAGAGAGAAAAGAAAGAGAATATATTTTTGCATTTTTTCTTCCCCTTAGCATCCATAATATTAAAAGCTGGAAAATTTACATACCCGGGGGAGGGGGGTAGCTTTTGCAAGTCTGTCACTAAATTTTCAAGTTTCTTTCTTACATCAGTCATTTAGGACTGGAATCTCCCTTCCTTATTTACCAATAGTTTGTACTTTACCTTGAAAGAAATGTTATAGAAAAAAAAGGTCATATCAACAATTAGTGTAAATTATCATAAATCCTTCAGAATTTATTAAGATTCACTGGTTTACAGCACCTAACAATTTCTCCCGTCTCTGTAGGCAGAGTAATATACCGCTCAAGAGGAGTATTAATCAGGGGCAGAAAACCTGACCCTCTTTATTCAGTGTGTAAAATAGTAAAGGTGTAACTATCATCAAACACACTTGCAAAACTGTAATCAGCGGAGAGGAGAATGACAAGAGGTTGAGGTTAAGCTGATCTGCTGTTGCCCGTTAAGATTGTCTGTTGTGAAGACAAAACTACCTTTTTTTCTTTTGATTCCCAAAGTCTTCAACATTATCAAGGGATATTTCCTGACCCAGAGAGGTGAATGTATTGATGGTCTGGTAATGAACACTTTAAGCAATTATGACAGACAATAACAGCAAAAAAAAATCAATCTCAGATATTTGAGATTACCGCTTAGCCAATTGCCTAAAAAGGTTTTAGTTTCGTAAGAAGCCTTGGCAACCTGCAAATTTGTTTAATGAGAACAGTTGCCATGTTTCCAGATGCAAGGAGGACTCATTTGCAAAGTCCACTATCTTCATCTTGCAAAGCTTCTGAATCAGACTCGCGTCACCCAAATGCCTGGAACAAGGGCCTATCTCTTCATTGCAGTATGTTAGTTATCTGTAATTTCCTCATCGCCAAGTCTATTGGTTTGCTGAGCAGCCTTTACATCTATATGTAAGAAGAGCATTAAAACGAATGCCTTTTAAAGTGGGACCCTCTGATATTTTCATCCTCCTACACTTGTTCCACACTAGTGCCCTAGGCTTCACAATAACTTCCAGTTCTGAAACTCACTGCCACACACAATTTTTTGTAAACCTTTAAAGTGTACAGCAGCTCATGCTCTTGTACCTTCAGCAAGCTGGACCTTCATTGCACCAAGCGGTATGCTAGCAAAAGAGAAAAGTATAAATGCAGAACAAAAGGAGAAAAAGTAATACTGTGTGTTGTCTCTCATTCAAAAGACAATCTTTGCATTTTGAAACTGCTAGTTGAAAGCTGATAAAGAATTTAGAAATACATTTCTTAGAGTCAGAAAGTAATTTAGACTGGAAGGGACTTCTGGAGGTCATCCAGTCCAATCCCCTGCTCAAATCAACTTTAATTAAATGAGATGCTCAGGGACCTGTCCAGGAGAGTCTTCTCTCACCTTCAAGGATGGAGTCGAGTCCTCTCTTGCCTTTTCCCTACAGCTGTTCTGGTCAGTGTTGGCTGGGCTGTGTAAATTTACAATTTTGCTAACACAAACAGGACGTGTTTTCCTAGAGGAATGAAGGAAACCTTCTCTCTTCCTAGTGACTGCCCAGCCCAGCACAGCATCCCCAGTTGTGCACAAAATTTAACAAAAATGAGCAGCCATGGCTCTCCTTCCTCTGCAGATTTGACACTGCAGACAGTTAATGCAGAAGCAGAAGAAGTTACTACTGTGCACAGGCACGTCAGCTCACCCGTGAACCCACCGATTACGTAGGGTCCTTCTATCGCGCAGCTTGAAGCTGCTCATTACCGACATTTGGCTTATGTCACAAGAAGATACAATTTCCATAAGAAATAGGAGCAGTGAGAAATGTCATTTTCCACATTATCTTGTGGCAGCAAGAAAAATAGAACTTCCCTAAGTTCTCATTTCAGAATGCCCTTGAGGAGTATATTTCTGTGTTTGTGAATAAAGACTTGGGACGTATCACAAACAACCATGTGCAAGAGTTCCCTTTATGGTCAAAAAGGGACATTCATGAAAGCCAAATGGTCACAGAGGCACACAAATCTTACCACAGGATCGCTCGTTTGCCAAGCTTTCCTTTATGTCCATGAATACAGATGATTGGGTATTCATTAAATAAAAGTACTGTGAACGCTCAGTTTGGTCTTCTGCTTTTAAGGAGCTACATAAGTGACAAAGCTTTCAGAATGAAACAATTTGTAATTAAAGGGAAAGTACGAATACAGCATTGAAAGAAAAAAATTTAATTACATGTTAATAAAGCGTGGACAAGCATCTCTGGGAATCCCCATTCAATCTAGCCCAAAAATGAGAACTAACACATACAGGAAAGTATAGGGTTATTAGCTACCTCATGACAGCATTCTTAGAAATTACTAATTCCCTGTAATTATTTCAATTGAACTAATTTTTCAAAGTATTCAGCACCCGTCCAACGATAATGGAAGGCACCAGGTGTGCCTAAAATCATGCCTAAAAATTGAGGCTAGGGACCTAAATCAAAACCCATCAAAGTTAATACAAATACTCCCTTTGATTTCATTAGGCGTTGACAGAGCCCAGAAGTCAACACTGTCTCCCGAGGAGTGGAAAATTTTTGCAAGTATGTGGCAGTTACTGCATTTTAGGGCCTTTGTGAGGTGGTCTGAAGAGGGATGAGAAAAGGGTACCCTACCCCAGTTTTCCTGCAGCAAATCCTGAGGCTTTGGGAAGAATATTAAATGTTTAAGCTACAATTTTCAAATGTCTTCAAAAGAACTACCCTTAAGTTTTAGTTTTTACTTAGGGCTATACTTGCTGAAAGGTATCAAGTCTGTAGCTCTTTTGTGATCAGTGTGATACTGGTGCTTTGTACTTGTAAAGAGCAGCTATGCTTGTGTTAGACTGTTTTCCCCGAGTTGTTAGGTCCCATTTCAAGTTGAAAATGAATTTCATCATATTGCTGTTAGTACTGAAAGTTATGTTAGTTAATAATTAACAAATAGCTAATAATCCTAAAAAATAATTTTTACCATTGGATAGTACTTGCATTAGTATACATGTTGCAGCCAAATCTTCAATTATTATGCCTTATATTTTAAGAAACATTTTCTTTCTCTTCTGCAGTTAAGTTTACTGTTCAGATGTGCTATGTGCTGTATGCACAAGAAAATATACGCTCATTGATAAAAAGTGTATTTTTTGCATGGAATAAATATACTGAGTAATTAAAAGAAATTCTGGGAATTTTATTCCAAATTGCTGGTCAACACATGTAATTTATCCTTAAAATTCTTATAGTGATGGATTTGCTGTAGAAGCACTAGTTTGCAAAATAATGATAGGAATTAGTTCTTTATTATTCTAAATAACTACAGTAAAACAGAAACTCACCTTGTTTCTAGAATGGTCTTTTCCAAAATGGAGCTACTGTGAGCCATTTCAGTTGTTATAGATCTCAGATATCAGCCAAAAGAGAATAGGAAGGCTGTCATTTCGTTAATATATGGTTAGAATTCAGTTATGAAATGTATTAAAGAGAACCATTCCTCAGGTGAATAAAGGATTTTGACAAGACTGTCCTGCTGGAAGGATACTCAATCACCAGAATTATCTTTAATATAATCACCCACCAAGGGATAAAACTGCATTTCTAAAATGTCAGTTCATTTTGTAATGCCTAGATGGGTAATCGCAGGCACTAATTATCTTTCATTTGGAATAATTTATACTCTCTCTTGAACATTAGGCCTCTTCACTGGATTTCTTCAATCCATTTGGTGACTGGATCCCAATTATATATCAGGTTGCCCTTTCCAAATTAGTCTGTGGGGATTTAGGGATGCAGATTCCATTAAGTTAATGGGAATCATATGGCAAAGCCTCATCATCCCATTTTCAAACTTTTAGTCCCACTGGTTAAGTGGAGACTAGTCCTAAAAAGGGTAGACTGACAATATAGGGACTTCCCAGCAGTCAAAGTAGTTTAGAAGTCTCCTAGATGAAAAGATTTGTTGGAAATAATTGTTACTGATTTTCTCGTTTCATCTCTGCAGTACTGTAATGGACCCAGAAACTTGTGCAATCTGTTGTTACGTAAATTGCTATAAGGGCCTCTTACAGAAAAAAAGTCACTCTCCTTAACTGCTTCTTAGTGCAGAGAAACATCCCCAAAAGACCAGGAGCACGTGCTCCAGGAACTCGGGGAAAGTGCCTCCGTCTTAGCAACGGGATTTCTGATCTTTTTGTCCCTAAAATTGTTTACACAGAATCAATAAAGCAAAGTTTAACACCAGCAGAAGAAGGAGCCATGAGGCTTGTAGATGAAACCTGCTCCCATGCTTTAAATTCCAGCCCAGGGAGAGTTGCTCAGCCCAGCTGATCTGAGAAGGGAGCACCACAGTTTTACAGAGAAATCAGTTGTGACCAACACTTTTAGTTCAGTCACGCCAAATTCATGCACAATATTTCCAAGCATTAACCCGACCAAGCGTTATCCCTACCTCCCAAGGTAGCTGATAGTAGGAAATGTGTCCCATATTTCTTGATTAGGTTTTCTGTGATCTGTTGAAGGGTCGGGCGGCGTCCGAGTAGCCTTATGTTACGGAAGAATTCAGGGGCAAGTGGCAGTGGGGAGCCAAGGAAATTTCTTCTTTCAACAGCGAGATTGCTTACTTTCCAGCGGCCAAACTCTCTGCAAAACAAAGCAATTCTCATTCAGAAATATGTCATTCAGACAAATGTTCTTCATTTGCAAACTACTCTGCTCTGTTGACTCGCTGGGGGCGACTAGCTGGGTATTACAACAGGCCTTGACAGTGATACTCTGTCATGTGTTACAGGCATACGACAAGAAACGAGTGTTATTTATTAGAAGTGGAGAAGACAGTACTCCATAACAAAATCATTGTTCGGAAAAAAATAGAGAAAAAATAAGCCACTCAGGATGCTGCTCTTCCTGTTGTTCATGTTTAGCCCCTGATGTGAATACAGCCCTAGAACAACCAGATTTGCTAGAAACAGAAACTAAATAATTTCCCAAAATTTGGACCAAATGCAACAAGTGTTTTCATTAGCATAGGGCAAATTTTAAAAACATTTCAAGAAACAGGCCACGTTCTTTGCTTTTTAATGATAAGTCACTTAGGTACATAGCTGGCTAATTTGAAAAATTCAGAGAAACACTATCGCACCACATTTGACCTTACTGTGATATTTCCAGTTTTCTGTACTTTTGGCCTCCATTTTGAGGAAATATGGAGATAGTAGGTCCCATTCCTAAAAACAGATGACTTTTCAGTTGTAGGAGGATATAAACTAATTCAAAGACTAGTCCCCTTCCCCTCTCCAAAATAAATCAATGATAGCAGGAAAACAAACCAGTCAATTACACAACAATAAACATATCTTTTATTCATTTACTTACCAATTAAGATACCAGATAAAGTTATTAGTGAAAGGACTCATTGTCCTCAAAATCTAGCCAAGATACACAGCATTTACAGTAACTTTGCTTTTGCAAGGTACACCAACAGCTGTTTTGGTTACAGAGTTGAGTACTGTGAGAATTAAGTCCAAGGCAACCAGTGGACTGTGGTTTAGCTACCACTTTATTGAGTCATTCGTATAACGATGTCAATTAAGATTTCCCTTAGATAAGATTGTAGAAAAGTAAATAGATTAGAGAGCTTGAAAGATTCTACTGAAGGTCCCAGCTAAATATATTACAATATTCATTTACAAAATTAACACAGAAGGCAAAAATCAAGGATGCAACAAGCAAATAACATTTGAGGGATATCTGAAAGAAAGCAGTTGCCTGCAGCTGAATGACTAGGATGAGCTATGTAATACATAATCAACACTAATATTTTTTAGTACTTTTAAGTCCACAACTATTAGCAGAACCTGGATAAACACATTCTTGTATAGCCTTCCTACTTTTCAGCATCCTCCTGTTTCTCTTGCAGATCCAAACTGTCTTATCCCCAGTCTAGCTTAGATTTACACACATAATAAGTGACAATTTGGTGCAGCTCCTATGAACTGCCTTTCCTCTCAGACACATTCTTGCAGATGTCATTTTTTATCAAAAACAAATCAGAAGAACTATAATAGAAAGAGCTTTATGTAACTTACCTGAAATTTAATGCAATTTGCCAGTCAAGAGCACGAGACTAAACAGATCCCCACAGTTTCTTAAAGACTCTGCACATCACCGGTGTGCCTGAATTAGTATTTGGAAATCGCTGTTTGATAGGTGTGGGGTATTTTCAACTTAGTTGTCAGTTTTTAAAGTTTTCTCTCACAAATACTTTCCTTTTAAGAAGCTATAAAACCAATGACTTGTTTTTTCAGCCTTTATGGAACTACAGCATATTTGTAGAAGAAGATGAGTAAAATTACACAGAAACATTTTTTGTCTCTAAAATGAAAAAATATTCATTGAGCATATTGACCACATTAATGCAGGCACTAAACCCAGTGAATTGCCCTGCACTGTAAATGTACTTTTCAAGTGAAAGAAAAAAGAAATAAGAAATACAGTTTTCTATTTAAATCCTGTGCATATTTGAGTGGGTTTTTTCATTTAACTGCCTCAGAAAATATAGGTCAGTTGTAGTTCCTGAACAGACCATAAAGACAGAATTGCTTTGACAGCAAGAAAAGAATACAAGCTTTATAATGTAAAATACTCTTTTTGTACCTTGATAATTCTTTTTCTTCTAAACTTTCTATCTGACTAATTGTCCATGTCAAAGCTGAGGTTCAAACACAAGAATAACAGAAAAGTTGCAATTCTTGTAAAAGCTAGTTTGCTGGTACCATTCGTTCAATTTTCATTGTCAGAGTTTTTAAGGATAGAAAAGATCACCATAATCCCTGCATCTGCCCTCTTTTTAATGCAGTCAAAGGAATATCACCAAATGGCTCTTGCTGCCTATGTCAGCGAGATTGAGACTGAAGAAGAAACTGTCTCCCAGAAAAAACATCTTATCCTGACCTAAAAGCTGATGCTGAAGATTTCTCAGAATTTCTCAACAATCTGTCGTAGCATTTAACTATAGAGAGTGCATTTTATTTTCAGTTTGAACATTGCCAACTTCAGTTTCCAATTTTTGGAGCTTTTAATGCATGTCAGGCAGATTTAAAGTTTTTCTAAATATTAGGTACGTTCTATGTAACTAATTACAGCTCTTTTCTGAATCTCCTCTTAACCTTGGGCAAAGTTGATTGCCTTCTTTTGTGTTTCTTTGTGAACTGTGGTTTTAGATGAAAGCTTCTCCAAAAGTGGCAAATGGTTTCTTGGAAGAGTAAAACTAGAAACAATGGCCTTATCTGCATCAAATTAAGTAAGTATTTCCAAGTTGAGATCCTCCTGTTCTACTACAAATCCCTTATTTACTGAATCCAGGGACTGAGTAGCACAATGAGAAATTTGTTTGCCTTAATCAATCAAACTTGAGTTCCTTCCACAGTTTTTGCTACGGAAATATTATTTTGCTGTATCTTATGCTATTTCAGAGAGATGAAGTAGGCTAACGCTTTCATAAAAGTTTTGGCATTGTTTTTTGATTCAGAGCATATAAATGGAAACAATTATTAGTGCAGCAAGTAATCATCCTTTGTAATTCACTGCTGAGGAAACTGAGGAGTAGAACACGGAAGGTGATTTTGTTTTAAAAAGATGACAGTTTTATAACTCTGCCACAGACTGAGCTGAAGCTTTTAAAGAACTTACAAACCATTATCATATTTTCCTGAAGTCTTTCTTAAAAGAAGTGTTTTAGATTATGGAGAGATGAAGACCTAAAGCCTCCAGGAGAAACAAGAGGAAGCTTCACCTCTGAAGATAAAAGAGGGACACTGGACACCAAAAGTGAGCTGCCTGGCTGCAGGAGTGGTGAGACCTAGATGTGGACAAGCAAGAAGTGACTAGCAGCTTCTCCAACAGGAAACCTGAGGAAAGATTTCAGACTTCAGAAGTAACTGGGTTTATGAGAGCAAAGTGTAGGAGCAGGGAAACCTGGGCTGGAGTTCAGGGTGCGGTGTCTGCCCTACGTTATTTCTAGCATGTCGAGTGAGGAGGCTTTCACAAACACTTTCTGGCTATGTGAAAGTCGCTAATAACTGCTATCCTGAAATTAGAGCTAATTTCTCTTTCAGAAATTTCACTATAAGTAAAATCATATCTTTATGTTCCTTTTATACGACTTATACAAATATGCATATTTATATACCTATACATATAAGTTCCCTTTCTTCTCTTGATTTCACCCTGCAAGCAGCAGTATATGCTCTTCTATTTCCTTCTTTGCTCTCTTATCACACAGTAAAGCTCAGCCTTTATTTACATGTTTGTCTTACAGTCATTCTCTCTAACACAAACTCTCCATCCCTCAAATGATTTTTGTACCAAATGTGCATTATTCCCCTTTGGAAATCATGTTCCTGTCCACTGCCAAAGGCAGGCTAGCAGACCTGACAGAGTTAATGATCTTCTTCTTAGTAGAGAAAATACTGCCTTCCAAAGTCACTGGAGTACCATTCATCAGAAGAACACCTCCCACAGAATATCATAGCATCAGTGCTGGCTGCTGGTCAAGAAAACCAATTATGCATTGAACATGAACACTAGAGGTATTAGAAGCTTATTCTTTCCTCCTCTTCCTCTTCTTCTACTGTGTAAGAGCCAAGGCTAGCAGCTGTCATGGTGCTATCAAGAAGCTAAGATTTAATAGCAGGTGGTACCCCCCTGTGCTGCCCATCTATTTCCAGCCCAAACAATATGTTAACCATTGGATAGAGTTCTTTAATGCCCAGGGCAAAGCCTGTTGTTGAGAAGGATGATGACTTTGAGTTCCTGGGCTTGTACAAGAGAGAGGAAATAAGTCAGTCTGGATCCTAGGATGAAGCCTATAACTGAACAACATCATTATCATAAGCAGTGCCAGAGGCCATGGGCAGCATTCTCTCCATCTTCCTACACATCAGAACCGTGGATTTGTGTGTCCTACCAAAAATCTGTTTCCTGGCTGGTTGGCTAACACATACGCAAGAGCCCTGAAGCCCAGTAGTGCCAATTCTGACCAGCTGTACTGCATGCATGCCACAGCCTCTGTCTGCTGAATGGGGCCTCCTGCTCTTTGTTCTACTTAGAGAAAGTTAGGTTGAAGAATGATCAGTCAGGGAGTCAGTGGGGGGTAAAAACAAGCACAATTTAAAATATAGTTTTTATTTAAACACTATTTCTTTTATCATTTCCTACTATTTCTTATTTGTGTTGCTATGACATTCAGAGTAATGTTTAATCTATGAATAATGTTCTGACATGAAACACCCCTTAGTAGAGTATCGTACAAGTTGTGGACATGTTTTCATCTTGAAAGAAGCTTAAATTGCAAATGGATCTGAAAGTAATTCTAGGGAAGCAGGCCAACAAGGCTGTCAATGTCTCTTTTGAATTTCAAGCCATAGTTTTTTTTTTTCCCAAATGTGTATATAAATTATACATTTTCTTCTACCACTGCATTCCTTTCAATACATTTTAAATCATATGGTATGGGGAGATATAGGGAAAGCTCTATATAAAACATCTAGTTGAAGGAAACAAAAAAAAATGCCATTGTACTCTAAAATTGTAGTGTGTAGAAAATTTGAAATGGGAATATAATCTCTGCTATTGCAGATGATTAAATCAGAGCCTACAAAGAGATTTGCAGTGAGTCTGATGGATTCTTCTCAACCATGACAGTCTCTCCCAAGGTCAGCCATACACAAAATGGAGCCCAGGCAAAATTAGCAACGTTAGGCCTCCTTGTAAGTAACTTATGTGTTTTTTAAAACAGTACTGGTAAGCAAAAACATTAATGAATAGTAGTGTGGCATAGTCTGGAAAGCACTCTTGGAAAAGGAACTTCATATAATTTTTAATACTAAGGAACTCTTCTGTGTTCCTTTCTCTTAATGTCTTCTAAATGAGACAGCTCCACTCTTGGATGGTGAAAAGGTGACTGCTTCAAACGGGCTGGAATGACAGTGGGATTCTGAAGCCAACGTTTCCTGTGCAGCTGCAAGTTAATCTGTTGGTAGAACAGCTCAATGGGAGAGTATAGATAGTGTTTTTCTCCGCCTACCTTCTTTAAAAACCTGAGGATTTCTTAATGCCTGAGGCCATAGCTTGATTAAGGCCAAGATGATATAAAATGAAACTACTACCGTATTAAGCTTCAGAAGAAAAAGGTCAATGAAACATTACAATGCTGATGATTTGCATCACGCACGGATCTGCGGCTGGGGCTCATGTAAGCTGCCAGCTTCACAGACACAAACCAAAGACAAGCTCAACTGCCTGGCTCTGATAGGGGTCATAACGCTATCAACCACATTTCCTCTGTCCCATTCAGTGCAAAATGTCCCCCCTGTGTGTAGCTATAGCTGTTGGGGGAAATTGAAAACAGGCTAATTCCTCCATAGGAGACAGGCTGAGAGTGGATCATACATACATACACCACTTGGCCCCAACTACACCACGTTCATACAGATTTTATAAAAGAGGATCCCATAGCAGCAATATCCCATTACCTTGCAGCTACCTACCAGCAGTTCTACAACAGTAGCGCATAAGTATAGAAAATATTTGCTAGCAGAAAAAAAAAAGAAAAAATTGTCTTTTAAAGAGAAGATTCACCCCGATGTGGACAGAACCAGAATCAGGTAATAACCAAGGCTGTGTTACTCACAGATTGGCAGGTGAAAAAATTCTCCTTACCAGCACAGGTCATAGAACTCCCAATGTTTATTAGAATCAGTTAAGTGATGGAGAATCTGCCACAAACTTTACCAAATGTTTGTTACAGATGATTTTTAGTATAATTATGTTATGTAAACATAACAGCTTCCCTTGACTGGAAGAAGAAAGAGGGCCTGATAGTATAGAATACAGTTTATCTATGTCTCTTAAAATTGTCAATTATCCAGACATGGTGATTAAAAAGAAAAAAATTCAAGATATAATAAGCTCCTTTTAAACATATTTCCCATTGCTGAAATGGAAAGTATTTCTTCATTTACCAAAACCTCATAATTGTCTGGCATTTTCCCAAAGTCAGAACAGAAATGTTTGCTGAACACATATATTTTCCGTATTATTGCTTATATTTCTACTGTTTTTCACCTTACAATGAATAAGCACGATCATTAGAATTTCCTTTTATCTTAATATACTATTCCTTTTAAACATTCTAGTAATATTTTTGCCTTTATATGCTGTTTTCATCTCATCAGTTTCCTAGCACTTGAAATTCTACTTCCAGAACTAGAATTCTTTAGTATCAACTTCATTATCTTCTTGCATTATACATATGAAATATGTAGAAATCTATGAACAAATTTTTAATAAAAAAATCATACCTAGAATGCACTTGAATGTATTTCTTTGTATGACTACTCATAGATTTTTTTTTTTTCACTGTGACATAAGTGATTTGAAACACCTCACCTGTCATGAACATCGGAAGGGTTTACTATGGAAGAGGAAGAGAGATGACTTTCCTTTTGTCTGTATCTGATAGACATTTAACCTCTGTAGCCTATGTACCAAAAAAATTCCTCCTCTAATGAAATCTGAGAGGGAATTATTTTTGTATCTTGTCTTGTGGCTTTGTGTTTGCCTGTTACCTATCCTTTGTGACATACTTCAAACACATTTGTGAACATTCATTCAAAGTCTCACTGTTCACATATTTAGCTGTACCTATATTCATGCAAAGGTATTTGCACAAAACTAGTAGCTCTTTGTGACTTAGTCTTATCTACCTTCTGCCTCAGAAGAAGCTCAATCACCCAAGCAGTATATAGTAACAGCATGAAGAAATGCACTTATTAGGAATATGTTGCAAATTACACAAAAGATAAGCAGCAAGAACAGGTGGAGTACAAACATTTCTGAACTGAAACATGTTTGTATGAACTGTCCATCTAATACTGAGGAACTGATGAATTAGCTTGTAAAATTGTGCCAGTTTGCTTTTTTATAATTCTGGGGTTTGATTATTTAGATGAGCTCTGGCCAGTAGGTATTCTTTCCTGTGTTAATGACAACAGCAATATAGATTTACAGCCTGGTAGGTAAGACGGTGGCATTTTTGGAGTCACAAGTAGTTGTCCATCCAATTAATTATAAAATGTCTAGGTCACTATTCATTATCACTGGTTTATATATTTATTCTTCCCTGCAAGAAGTACTGATTTCATGGTTTGTCACATGTCCAAGAAGGATAAGGAGACTGTTCATTCTTCCCTTGACAGTATCAAGAGAGTTTCTAACACCTCATACCCACATTACTCAGACTAATCCAGCCCTTCTCCAGTCTTGGCAAGCTCAAAAAATCTTTTTTTCTGTGTTCGCATCTGCCCATAGGAATGTAATCAACAAGTTTTATAAAATGGTGCATTTGCTTAGACTTGCAGAAGACTAATGAAACCCGAAAAATTCCTCTGACTTGAAGATTCTTGCATTTCTTTCAGTTTATTATCAACCGTTATGAAAGTCGATGTCTAAAATTCAATGTGATTAAAAAGTATGCAATTAAGTTTTGTCAATGTGGTATAAAAACTGTTTCCTATGTTTTCCACAATGCACTGATTACCTTCACTCTGTTTCGCAGAACATTTTCAGAGAATCTTACTTATGGCTAAAACAGTAGTTAACCTTTAAAATGGAGAAGGCTGCCTCGGAGAAGAGTTTTTTGATACAATAGGTAAAAAAGTTATGAGAAAGAGGAGTAAAAAGATATATTTACAGTCTTTTTGTCTAACATTAAGAGTGAATAGATGTCATGGTCCTGTTCCTGTAGTTGATTGTACGTGAACAAAACCTAATGACCCTGGAATTTTATAAGAAAATGAAACTTAGAAGCTCTGGAGCTCTTGCTCAGGAGGGGCTTTATGGATTTGACTGTACCTGTTACTGCTTCAAAATCAACAAGAAAATCAAATTCTTCTTCCTTCTCTCCTTCTCCTGACTAAAATAAAAAAGAATGGAACCAGATTTCTTGTAGAGATAAGGAAGAAAGTTGAATCTGTGGAAGTGTTTTAGTGCATGAATCAACACAGGAAGATACAGTTTGTGAAGACTGAATCAGCATTAAAATCTGTTGGAGAAAATAAAACATAATAGAGAATTCACTGAGTCAGTGTTGGTGGGTACCCCTAGATGAATCACTGGGGAAACACAAACTGCTAAAATTCTTTGTCATTATGTGTTACAGTTCATAGTCTCAAAGTCTTTGAAATGTCTTTTATTACTATTTTTATAATTTCTGTTTCAGAACTACAAAACTGATCTGTTGTGCTGGGCAATAGAAAGGCAAAACCAAACTGTGATGAATAATTTAAAATTTAAAGGTAGTGCTTCTTAGTCATCCTATTTCTCATTTGGAAAAGAGGCACGGTAAGACTAAGGGTACAGAGTACTATAAGCAGCCATGACGTCCTTCTGTCCCATATCCAGAGCAGACCAAAAAGCTTTATGGCCTGGCTAGTGTGGCAGAAAATGTGAGCTCTTAAACCCTTTGAAAACTGTGTGTGTGTTTGTTTCTGGGACGTTACTGATGTGCAGTATTGGCTTAGGTTCAGTGCCACAGCGACACCAAATTCCCGTCTACTGAAATCAAAGGCTGATGTTGCTCCTGTCTAACTGGAAGTGGAAAAAGGTACATTAAATGATTGGCTTCAAACAAAATATACATTCTCAATATATTCTCAAATATATTCTCAAACAAATACTGATCCAAAACCTTATCTGCCAAGCTATACATAATGTTTAGAATTGTTCCTTTTCCCGTAAGAACGTTGTATAAACTTAAATAATCTCCTACAGTGTAGATTATTTGGCTCATTTTCAACATAATTTATAAGTTTATCCTTCCAAATAAGAGACTTTTTGTCTCCCATTTACTTCTACGCCACTCTTGCGGAGTACATGCCAGAAGTACTATTTACAGCACTGATAGATGACGGTTACTTAACCTGCACTTGAATTTATAAAGGCAGTTGTTTCTACCAACACTCTGGGACAAGTCTGGCTTCATACGAGTGTAAATCTCATGGACATAGGCCTAAATGCTGTTTAGATATTGTGAAATATAACAACCACGCTATTGCTGTTTGTAGCAATTCAAGTTTTTGAATGTCGTAGAATATAAAACGTACGTTATTTGTTTGTTTATCGCTTAGCTCTTGGGGGATGTGCTGCTGATCTTCTTTGCATCCAAATTTTATCCTCCTATCTAAATGTTGTTTCACTGGTAGCAGGAAATGCTCAGATCTCTACTTGCACACAAAAAATAAAGCCAGGGACTCTCATTCAGCATATAAAAATGTTTCAATTTTATTTTCTACCACAACAAAGGGTGCTTCTGTTTTTGCACAACTATTTGTATTAATTCCAAAATAAATTTGGAGCTTTGGTTTATTAAAAATGGTCCCGGTGTTATTCTTTTTTCCAGTGGCATAAATTGCAAATATCTCTAAAGAACCAGTGGAATTACAACAGTGAACAGAGAATCAGGGCAATGAACTTGTCAATATAGTTCCAGATTACAAACACAGAGCTTTCTAATGCTCTTAACTAAATAAAAGTGTTGAATGGGAGTTGAGTAACTAATTTCTGCAACAGAAAGTTAAGCATTAATTGTATTCTCTGAAAGAATAAAGCCTATATACCTGTTACATTTAATTTTATTTTCAGTCCTTCTTGAATGACATGGATGTAGAATTTATGCAAAGTGGGGAAACAAACTTGGAAACAAAACTTTCAGGACTCTAGGACTTGTATAAAACTGGGTAGGTCAGCTTGTAATACACCTTATATTACATATGTTAGAGAATTTGTACGTAACTAGATCTATTCCAAAGTTCAGACTACATTAAAAAATGTTGAACAGAGTCCAAATATGAGCTTTTTGTTTTGAATTTTACTATTGTAAAATATATGTATTGAGAATGCATTATTATAACATTTCTGTGTGTCTGCATCCATTTCATTATCCCTCACAACACTGTTGTAGAATAGGTCTGAGAGAGAAAAATAAAAGTGATTGTGGAAAATTTCAAATGGGATAGAAACACCAATGGGAGATAAAATGTTATTTATAATGTCATATAATTATCATATATGCCATAAATTTTATTTATAATACCATGAATACTGTCACAGATTGGGAAGGAGTGAGAATTCATGCATCCAACGGAGGCTGGAACAAGAACTGCAGAAGAGGGACATATTTTACAAACAACCAAGAGGAGCGATGCATAGCATATCCTCACAAACATTTAGCTAAGCTCAGGGTTACTCTGCCTTTATACTACCACAGCTGAGCAAAAGCCTATTCTGTATCACCGGTATCTGTATGAGCAATGCCATCACTGTGCTTGAGCTAACAGCATCATCCTCAGAAACGGTGGTGTGGAAGTGCGAGTGAAGTGCCATGTGAGTGCAGCTGTACTGCTGGTTCATGCCTGCTCAGCTTGCTGGGGTCAGAAGCTCTTCTCTTCTCTTCTCTTCTCTTCTCTTCTCTTCTCTTCTCTTCTCTTCTCTTCTCTTCTCTTCTCTTCTCTTCTCTTCTCTTCTCTTCTCTTCTCTTCTCTTCTCTTCTCTTCTCTTCTCTTCCATTTTATTCATGAAACAGGAGTTATATTTAGGAGGCAGTGTAAGCTACGCAGGCCAGTTGCAATAAGGAAGAGACGTAATTATTGAATTAAAATTAGCAAAAAGCTTATTAGTTATCTTCTAGCTATATTTCAATCTGAGGTTGAATAATTTCAGATTCTTAGCCACAGTATAGCAACTGTGCTTAGGACCCTGTGGTCTGGCTGCTATTCTGCACCAAGCTTAAGATAATGAGCGCCTACATGAAAGTTACAGCATTTTCCTAGAAATGTTGCTTTGGAAGAAACAGAATGCAACACGCTTGTGCAGATCTAGAAATAGAGCCAAGATGAACTGGCTTTCCAAGCCATATGCCCAGCAGACGTGATGGTATTTTTGTCCAACTTCTTTGTATAAGGAGCAATGCTGGGCAATTACTGGGGATTCTGTTTTGGCCACAATAAACTTAACCTTAGCTATTAATGTCTTGGCCAGAGCAATTTCCATTCTATTGTAGAACACGCCAGCTTTGCAATGCTGCCATGAAAAAATACCAGTGCACCTCCACAGTACGCACTGTTTCTCATAAATCAAGATTACGTCTTAAATATAGTCCAGTATTTTATATATAAGAAGAATATGTTACATAAAATGAAAGAGGTGTGAGGGTAAACGAAGTAATCTATATTGTAGTTATGAGCAATGGCAAGTAAGAGCTTGTGATGAGTTACAAAACCTTGCGCCTCCAGGTTGCCAGCTTGAGTACAGTTCAGTGTGGCAACAAAGCAAGCATTTTTACCATCTGATGGTTGTCTAGCGGCCAGCGTGAAGGGAACTCCAACTCCGCTTCCTGGGGTAAATGCATATACCTCACAAACATATTACAGGAGGAAGCTAATCAGCATATTCATAATTGCTCTCACTGAAAACAATGCTGCAAATAGATAATATAAGGGCTTGCTCTTCCTGTCTCAGAAAATGTAAGCAGTGGGAAAAAAAGCAGAATGGTCGAAAACCTTCTTTCACCAAGCTAAATGCTACCTTTATGCTGTTTGGGCATTGAGTTGGCTTGCTACAAGGCTGTTCCGTAACACATATTGCTGCGTTAGCATGAAACTCACACAACCGTCAACATCCGTAGATACGTTCGTCTTCGCTGAGTTAGACCTACTGTGGTGCAGACGGTAGTGATTCTTGACGTGTCTTGGACAAGGTCGGAGTGACTTACTGTACCATATGTATGGAGCAATTTGCTTTGCCCTTGAACCTGGGACCAGCTGAAAGCGTGCCAAAAATGACAATAAATTAGGAGTAGAAAATGAGTAAGTAGCCGAAACAGCACAGAAACCGAAATCTCCCTTCCATGAGAGTCCTTGCTTTACTTTTCTTGTAAGAAGTTGTTCACACACAATCAAAGCTACAAAATCACAAGCTCCCTATGTCCCCTACACATCAGTTACTTCTTTACCAGGTACAAAGAGACAGAGGTAGACATTTCTCTTGATTTTCTGGCAGGAGTTCAAGCACTGTGTCATGAGATTGAAACAAATGCTCAGACAGATGGAACAGAATTATCCTCTTGATTACTCCTGCTTTTTGCTCATCTTAAATCTGACAGTTCTGTGTGGCTGAGATTTAATTCCCCTGACCACAGGGTCGCCTTAGAGCAATGAGTAACTTTCTCTCCTGCAGGGGTCACAGACATCCACATCCAGGGGTGGTCTTTAGCAAAAGTGGCTTCACCCCACTGAAACCACGGTAGAAAACATAGAGAAGTAGGTTTCAAAAAGAAATGTGTAGCTCCCACAAGACCACTGGGTTTCCTCAGATGTACTCCTGGAAGTTAGAAGAGATGTGTTACGTGGAGCTCGTCTACTGTTGCCTCTTTGGGAATAATCTTGTCTTCAGGTAGGCTCCTCACTGAGCTGTCATCTCTCTTGCTATGACTGAGCTGCAGGGACATACACTCTGACACAGAAATCTGGCGAGAATTCCAGCCTGCATTCATGGGTCTTTTTTTCACAAGAAAATTAAGGCACAGGGAGAATGTATTGATATCCTGGTCTGAATGTGGATGAAACCAAATAATGCCCTCGATATGAAGAATTAGGAAGCATTCTTATATCCAACAACTCTGACACAGTCATGCAACCTTTCAGGAGAAACTTGAGCCAGCAGCAGCTGCACAGATAGGAACAAACACTTTCTTCACCTCTTTAACCTAAATAATATCACAAAATTCACTACTGAATGGAGACTATTTAAATGCTAATTGGGACAGCAGGTGATTTCATTTCCTCTCTGATTTTTCCTTGAAACAGAAATAAAGAATTGCAGCAATCCAAGAGTTGTTTTTTTTTTTTAATAAAATGCTTGATTTTGTTGTAACTGTTGTTCCTACACGGTATTGCTGCATCATGTGAAAATTAATGCAATTACTGAAATTGAAGGAAATTGGAGGAAAAAATATCCTCCACATCTTTACATCCATATCATACTAAAGTTAATTTACTGAACCAATGAAAAGTTAAAAGTATAAAAGATGAAAGTACTTAAAGTGGTTATAAATCAAACACTTTTCACATACATAGTAATTTTTAATCTGTTTGTTCTCTCTCTGATTAATAGTTTAGTATGCCTTGGAATCTGTGAGAAAAATATATATCATAAAACTTAGGAAACATGCAAATTTTGGTTTTGTAGTGGACTTTTTGTAGCATTCTGTACATATAAATGGCACTTTTACAGCATGAATAAAGAGAACATATTTTTGCATAGAATAATTTAAGACCTAACTGCAGGCTTCCACAATCTTCTCCTTTGCCACAAAAACTCTGTAGCCCTAGTAATCATCATGAAGTACAAAATCTATGTGCTATCCATCAGCTAGGAGTCTTTCATGGTGCAATTTGATCTGTTAGTATCCATCTACAGCCCCAATAAATTATGATGGTTTTGTGTATCTTTCCACAGGAAGAGTGATTACAGTTTTTTGACTGAATGTAGGAGTAGGACCTAGATTCCTTTCAAAGTGTATGTTGTTAGTGGTACATTATCGAGTTAGAAGGCTTTTATATGTGGAATCCTACAGAAATTATCCTAAACCTGGTCTTTTAAAAAATTTTTATTATTGAGTAGGATTATAGAAAGTATTTTCATAAAATATGCAGATGATACTAAGCCAAGGGCTATGGCAAGTGCTTTTGAAGATTTATAGAAACCAGAGAAATGGTTGAAAATTGAAAAGATGGAATGTGATAAAAAGCAAGGTACTATGCTTAAAAAATGAGAAAATACATACAAAATAAATAATTAAGCAAGCAGAAACATGGTAAAATAGAATAGATTTTTAAAAAACCCACCATCTAAATCTGCTTGGAATTTCACTGCAAACATGGCAAATTCTTACATAAAACAAGAACATTTTATGTATGACAACAAAATAGCTATGTCACCTTCCAGAGTTCTGCTAATATCTCAATGAGAATAGTGCCCCCGAAGAAAGATTAAAAAAAAAAAAAAAAAAAAAAAATCTGTTTAAATCCTTTTGAAAACAATAAGGAGATAAAAAAGTAAAAGAAACTCCTTATTAGGGAAGGTTGGACATTTTGTTTTTTTCAAGAGAATACAAGTTTCTGGAGGACATGACAACAGGCTTCCAATATGAAATGTTATTCAGAAACAGGAGGTGAACAATTGCTCAACTAGGGAAAACAAGCTTTCTTTGGGGCAAAGAAAGCTGAGCAAGAGATCTGTCTCAACTCTACATTTCTGCAAATCCAGCACTGTAAATCTGAGTAAAACTATTGTGCTGAGTAACGCTGTCATACAACTTGCTGTATTCCCATTCTGCTGACATCTGTCTACTATCTCTTATTTCTGACTTGGATTGCATTTGCCAGCACTTTGTGGGCACCTTCAGTGTCTCTAGTATATACTCCAGTACAGGGGAGTCTTGGTCTGCTGGTGATTCCCAGTACACGAATTAATAACAGTAGCAGTTATTGTGCTATCCTTACAAAATAGTTCCTGAAAAGAGTGCAGAAACATTATCACTGAAGGGAAATAAGGAACTGTCAGCAAAAGAATTGGCTTTAATTACATTTCATGCAGGGTAAGGATTTGCTACAAGTTGATATGAGAATATGAAATAAAAGAAATTTTAAAGTACTAATTATAATTGTTGTATTTCATAAAGGTTTGATCATATAATTGATGTTGCAGTATGCAAGGAGCGTTATTCTGGAGTGCCAGAGTGGAGCTGTAGTCTACAGCTATGCAGTCAAGAATGTTCTCACTGAAAATGTCAAACATGCAGTATTTACTAGCTGTTTCTGTACTTCAGTAGATTTATTATACTTAGATAAAATGGTTTGTTTCAGTGATGTTAAAAATATTTCAAGATTATTTTTTAATTGACTAACATTTTTTGAGACTAATATTTTTCCACACCTGATACATTTTGACTCAGAGACACCAATAAGATGTCATTTTAATGACACAAAAGTTGCATAATTAAAAGTAATATAATGTAATTTTTATCCTCATGGGGTTAAAAATAAGAAAAAGCATTTTTTAAATTATTATTATTATTATTAAGATTCTATGTCTACTTTTAGATAATTGAGTTATCATTTTATCTCACAGCCAGGAAGAGGAGAGAAAAAAATAAATATATTACTACTACTAGCGATAATCACAAAGAAAAATTGCCACTCGTCTCTGAAACCATGAAATTGTTTCTTCCTTGTAGTCACAGAAAGAGAAGTTGGCAGCAGGTATACATGTTGTCCTTCACACATGGCCTTGCCCTTACAAAGTAATCAGTTATTCCCATGTGATTTGAGGGAAACCTCACGATAGAACACTTAATTTGCATGAAGAGTTTTTCTCCATTGGCTCTTACTTGGGTTACGTTGTCGCATTCTTCTAGTACCTTTTTCAGTAATTGTCTGAAGCATGATCATGCAAAGTACTAATTTGGTTTACATCGCTGTTACAAATTACAGTGCTGTCTTGACAAGTAATAGTGATTATACAAGTCACAAAAATTGCTACAAAATTTAAATATTATAAAAACCTACAAGGATTATTTCAGGTGAATCGCCTAAGAACAGGTGATTCGTTAGAAGCTGATGTCCTCAGTGGGAAGGAAAACAGAAAGAAAAATGTCTCTTTCAAACTGGAGGAGAATTATTTATTAGGAAACTGTATTTCCAGACGTTCTGCAGAACAGCTGTGGGTCTTTAATAAACTACAGTTGTAGCGATATCCTGCCCTTTCAGCCCCACAGTCAGTAATTCAAATGTGCCTGTAACTCAGAGATGATAGCTGCTCTGACAGCTGGAGATAGGGTGACAAATAGCTCTTCCAGTTGAGCCATTGACATAATTGAAATGTGCTGCCAGGGGAGAACAAAAGAGAGAGCATGGATAAGCAGCAGCAAAGCCCACGTGCAGGGTACAGTCCTTCCACTGCTCTGCTTTTACTAGCAGAGCAGTATACATAGGTTCCCTTTTTTTGTGATAACTGTGATCCCCTAACGGGATTGTCGTCACACTGGAAACAGAGTGGATTGATCTTTCATTAAACATTTACGAAGCTTACACGCTCACTGTAGAAGATGAAATGTGAAAACATCGTAGACGTGCTCAAGTTTACAGGAACATCCTGCTTTAGATCTTTTATGACAATATCTTGAGAAAGTATAACTGAAATGCTACTTTAAGATTCTATTTATCTTAAAAAAATCTTAAGATTATTTTTCAAAATATTTTTCTGTTGTAATTTTTAGCCAACAACAGGGACGCAGATGGTTTTGTAGAGTGGACAAGGCCTGGCATTGAAAACCAGATCTATAAGAGATCTTACCTCATTTCCATGGGTGACTAAGCATACTCTTTATAGGTTTTTTATATCCTTATACCTTTACGCAGTAGCAAAGTAAATATTTTCATTTTTCTAGCAAGTATTCTGGGATACATAATACGTGACTAATGAGTATGTACCCGACCTTGTGATGTTTGGGAAGGGGCTTTAGGGATTTTAAGAGCAAAATGTGTTTTAACTCAGTCATATAGCCATTGCAAATTGCACTTCTTTAAACATAGAGAATAACCTCTTTGAGCCTCAGTTTTTCCATCTGGAAAATGATAGGTATCGAGACATTTATTCCTTACACATGGAAGTCATAACAGTTTTATTTGTAAAATATTATTCAAAGCACAATTCTGTGCCACTCTGTAATCAGAAATGTCTACACTGGGAATATAATTGACGCCTTTCTTCAATACGAGAAGAGTAGGATTTTATAAGAAGTTGCTCAGGAAGAACATAACCTAGTAAATGAAAACTAGGAATATTTGCAGAGAAGCCTATTCACACACTCTTTTATTCCTCTCTGTGTTCTCTGGAATTCAAGATGGTGCCATTTTACATCTCACTACCTTGAACAGAATCTGAAGTTGCCAATATTTTTCTTCTCTTTTTGTCCAGTTATGGTCATTCTTTATTAGATTGACGAGTAGTGCACGGGTAGAAATTCTGTACCCTTCACCCCAATTATACTGCAAAATGCACTTTCATGTTATGGGGATGACAAAGTACGGAGTGACCCAAAGCCTCTGTCTGGGGACCAGCAAGAATAGAGCTAATACTTTTGCTCTGGTTAGAAGACAACCACAGCTGTATATAGAGCTAATCGGTTGAGGGAAGCCTGTCTGGAACCAGGTGGGAGGAATTAGGAATTTCCCCAGGGCACTCAAAGAAGGTCATGCTTGGGGAAGGGCTGGTTTTAAATGTGTTTTGGGGTGAGGGGATGACATACAGGGGGTGGGGTGAGGAAAGAAAAAGGTTGCTTAGGAAGGGATTTTAAATGCCTCTTCCAACATCATATTCTATCTGCAAAACTAATTTTAGATGGGGATACTATCTGAACTTTGTAGAATAGTTAGTGGGAAGGTTCTGTGTTTGCCCTTGTATTTTAAAGGGGCCTCATTGCACTTCCATGCGGCAGTGGGGCTTCACTAGCTCTAGGCCATCAATGCTGCCCCTAACAGCCGAAGCTTGTTTGTTCTCCTTGAGACACTCAAGTTGCAATTATCTGTATTTCTGATCAGGTGTACACAGACCTGTGTGCTGCACTCAGATAACGAGACAGGAATACAGACCTGCTAGCATAATTTTTTCTAGCAACCATGGCATCATAGGCTGGTCTAAGTCGTATATTTATAACTATTCAAAAATGTGCCAATAGTCAAAATTGATAAGATTCAAGTATATTTAGTTTCATGGGCAAATAGGCTGTATCGCTTCTACAAGCCTTGAACATTATTGGGAAGGTGAAAATGGGTATGGGTGGATGGAGCAATTGGTTGTAACATCTTTGCATCAAGCTGTCAGTCAAATTGCTGACAGCAGCAAAGGGATATTATTCACAACATCAGAGTCGAGAGGAGAGGGCATGCTTGATTTTGTTATATTTTTACAATTGTATACACCATCATTTTAAACTGCAGCTGTATCTGTTGTAGCTAAATCATCCTGAATAAAAATGGATCCTTCAAATAGATTTGAGGCAAGACAGGCAGAATAAGGAGACAGCAGAATAACCCTGTGCCTGCTGAAGCCCTTTTAGTTTCTACCTACCCGTCACTGCAGCAGGGCTTTTTTACCTCAACACATGTCAAAGCAAACATAGCTGCTTGGCACTTTGTGCTTGTTGGCCAAACACTCATACCCAAACCTGGAACACTTCTGGGACAAGTTTTTTGACAAAATAAGAAAAAAAATTGTTGGATATTTTAGGGGCTTCTGTGATAACCTTAGCATCTCTTTTTATATAACACACATGCAAACACAAGTAATGGTAAAAACCAGAAACACGCTGCAGAGCTGCACGAAAGATCATAAAACAGCAAACTCGCTTTTACCTGAGGGGGGTTTATTTGCCCATATCCTACCTTAATAAAGATAAATCAAAGAACAAAGACATTCTATGGAAATAACATGCTCTGGAAATCCTAAGCATTTCAAATGTGCCAAAAAATACAAAAATAAAAGATGGAAACTGTGGATTTTGCAAAAATCTAGAATAACTTTGTTAATGTGAAAGGAGATAAAGTTAATGATTATATTTAATAATAAAATAATTTAATTTAAGGTAGAACCTAGTCTTCTAAGTTCAGCATCTGCTTCAGTAAGGAGTAAATATGCTAAGTGTCTGTAATTTTCTTTCTCCTTTCCATCTCCCACCTGGTCTTTGACTTAATTGATTAAAGATGATCAAAAACAGGTATAAAAAAATTGCAAATGCTCATCTTCCTTTTTATCTATACCTAGACATTTGAATATCTAACTTCTCCCTGAGGCGTCTTTACAAGGATGAGCCATCAAAATACTTTCAATAGTTCAAATAAACCAGTAATCTTCTAAATACAAGTTTGGAAGCACAGCTAATGAAGTAAATAAAGATTAGTGAGAAGCAGTTCAGAAATGGCTAGGGAGTGAGAAGTGAATAACGTTTGTTCTGCACCTGCTGTAGGTATGCAAATTTGCCATGAGCCACTGGAGGCCTCCTAGCACTGGGAGGTGTCCTCAATAATGAGACAGAAGTTGTTTATACCAACATCAAAGACAGACAACTTTCTGGACTTATCCAGTGTCTAATGAAGATACTTCAGGACACGGATATTGTACGAGATTATTTTTGAGCCTTAGGATTCAAGACCCTCTGATATTGTTAACACGTGGTTGTGACACTACATAATGATATGCAAAGGCACAGTTATCCAACATTGACAAAGTGTCAGCAGCTGAAACATTTTGGTACTGAGTGGATATCGGTCACTAAAGAAAAGTGAATCTATAAGTGCCTATTTATTAATTTGCAGTAGGTATAAATAAATGTATATCTATATACGTTTCTATATATACACACATATATATACATAGCTACATATATCTCTATATTTTCCGTAGGATATGTAAGAGATGTACACTAAAATACATATATTGAGCACAAATAATACTATTAGTGAGCTCTGCGGATAATCCTACTGTCTCTACAAGTAAATTTAAAACTAAGAACTGTCAGAAAAGCTGAGCATCCTATGAGGCTAGAGCATCTGATTTACTTTATTTAGAGATCTTCACAGAGGAAAGAAGTTAGTATATGCGAAGTATTTTTCATATCAAGTCCTAAAATTATTGAAGCAAATGGTAAAATGGACCCTAAGTTTAATGGTGTCTACTATAAGTCTACTTTATAAGAGCTCAATACAAAGCCCACTGAAGTAAACGAAGAGACAGTGAGAAAATAAATCCACAAGCCACCGAGATTTTTAAATGGTATTTCTATTCTTCTGGTCTTAAAACTGATTTAAAACTATATTTGAGTAAATTATTCACAACTAATGTCCGATCAATTTGAATTCTTTTGGTTCACAGCATGTCCATTAGCAGATTATTCTTCATAGTTTATTCAATATCTGAATGCAGTGAGAATATTTTCCTTATATTTTGTACTGGGGATAATTCATTGCATCTACTTGACACCATACTCAGAGTGCCAGTTAACTGTGATCACTACATGAATCTTCTTTGATTAGATTAACATAACTGATAAGCAAGCAGATGTATAGCTGAACTGAATCACGTGAGAACATGCTGATCTGTCCATTTCAAATTGTTTCTGTGGCTTTGGGTACAGAACAACTTCAATGAAATATTTCTTTTCAAAAGAAAATATTGTTCAAAATTGTGCAAAGAAATGGATACTAATATTTACCTGTTATACACATAAAAATAGGATTAGTCACTCCAATCAAAAAAAGAAAATTACAGCATCTGAAAGACTCAAAGGAGAGGATATCTGAACAGGCCATCCCATTACAAATTGTGAATCTGAAAAACTAGCTTATGTATTTGGTGTCAAATTGTTCAAAAAGAATTGGATCAATATAAAGTTACCAAGGCCAGAAATCCAGATGGTGTTGATTTCAGCCAACTAAAATTAGCTTCATTGGTTTTGGCTCACTTATCTTTTCCTGTTGATCTATGTGAATTTATGGAGAACTGGACAACAGCCAAAGTCGTACCCCATTCATTACAGATGTGACTCCATTTCTTCCATTTAAAGGATATTATAGTAGAAGATCTTTTTTATCCAAAGTACATAAGAAATTCGATTTTAGCCAACAGTTTGATATTCTGTGATGAAAATAGTATATCTGCTTGTTAATCAAGTTTCAGAATAGAAATATTCAATTTTTACTTTATCGGTCAAACTCTCAGATGGCTTTAACAAAATAACTAATGACCTTTTAATTCCAGACTGAATTCCAGCCTTGAAGGTTTCAGGTATGATTAATTCTCCTTTGTTATTTATATTTTAGCAGTGTCCCGGTACCCTAAGCTACATTATTAACAACGTTTGTTATATAAATTATATGCCACAGCAAGTTGCAATTAAAATTCATGCAATCTTCTATTAATAGACTAATAAGTATAAGTAAAATATTTTGCTGTCTTATTTTACAAATAATGTGCCACTACCATGTGACGATACAGTATGTATCTACAATATAAGTGAATGACAGGAAATTCTCCCCCCAAAAAAATGGCTTACTGATGTTAAATAAAATACATTCCCAAATGAAAATGTCCATATCCTAAATTAATCTGAGGAGGTGTGGCTGTTAATATTGCCCAGGGATTACTAGTGTACAATGCAGTTTTTAAGGCCTCTAACAAGCAAGTTGAAAGATACGTTTGAAGTACAGTGATCATGGGTTTTAACTTACAGATCTATATATATTTCCATCTGTACTAGGTCAGAATGAAAGGCAAAAAGGCAGAACTAAAAATGTTTGAAGTTCAAAGTGTAGGTATGTTGGCTCAGAAAGGTCATTGTCAGTTAATCTATATGTTTCTCCGTTGCAATCTGATCTGTGGTTTGTTAGAAATATTTCTCAATACTACTCTCACCTCTTCTTAAGTAGTATCGTAAGTAGATAAAAGTGAGAAGAGTTTTGTCAGAATGTCCTCTGGAAGCTCCCTGACAATGAGCAAGCCTGCTAGCAAGGAAAATCAAGAATGTGTAGTCTTTGCTTAATTTCATTTCGTATAGAACAATGAATTTTCATATACTCTAACATAGAGCATTCGCAACAGTTTCGTTTTGAGGGAAGAACTTACAAAGTTGTTGACTTGTAATTTCTGAGTTAAAGTTGGCCAACAATTTCTGAACGGTAAAGGAGAGGCAATTCAAAGCTTGATGTAAAAGGACAAAATTCTACTGGTTTGATTTTGATATTAAAAAGGAGAAAAAGAAAACCCTTCAAATTGTCATTAAAAGTATAGATGATTAAATGCATTAGTCACAGCTGTATACATTAGGCTTATTATATACATTAGGCAATTGCAAAGTTGATGCAACTTCCAGGCAATAGTGAAGTCCACTCAGTTGTGTCCACCTCACACCACATTTATATTACCTGCATGTTCTGTGCGTACATCTATTTTATTATTCTGTAAATTCAACTTAGAAAATGAATACGAAATTCAGGATGAGCTTAGTGTGGCAAAAATCCATTTGTGAAGGCAATTCTTTCAACAGGTATTACGATCTGATATGACCAATTACCTTCGTGTCTATTCTTTAAGTTAGAAATTCAAACTGTACACTACATGTATCATAGGAGATTACACTGTAATCTAAATGCTGATGCTGAAGTGATATCCAGGTCAGGACTGTAAACGAGATGTGGTATGTCAGCAGATCTGTCTATAAAGAACATTTTAAATTAACACAATATTTCAGACCCAGCACAGAGACTACAGAGAAGAGTGACGAAGCAAAACGTACGCATAACTAGGGTTGCTTGAAGATGAAATGAGAGGGGCATTGTCTTTTACCTTCATCAATATTTTCTATTTATAAGATTTTCCTCTGCATTAGAAAGTGATTACAGATGAATTTCTAAAACTAGTGCGTCTTGCAGTTCATTCCTCTGCATTCCCTGGGTGCACAGTTGACACATAGTGGCAAATATTACCCTCTGTTACACTTCAGCGGAACTTCTGCCTTTTTTCCCCAGTGCCCAATTTACAGTGGAGAAGCAGCTAATAGCAATCACCTTCCTCCAAGTGCTCTGTTTATCATTTCCCTGTTTCTATGCTTGATAGCTTCCCTGCGAGGAGGCGCAAGATATTTCTGTCTTCTTTCATGTATATTCTCCTGCTCTTTCATTATCATCTACTAAATAGCATTGCAGCAAATACTTAAATGTATTGTCTGGGATAACAGCGACTACACAACTGAGAAAATGCTGAGGCTGCTGCATATGCAGCAACTGTGTCATTGCTTCAATGTTAGCTTGTCCTCCCCCAGGTTTGTTTTGCTCTCTTCGTGTATCTTGTCACCATAGTTCTAGTTTGACAAAGAACTTCTCTTTCAATTATCGCATTTCTGAAATATTTGTACCTCGATGAAGGCATTGAAGAGATTCTTGCTCTCTCGCGCCATTAGCACTTGTGTGTCATTTCTTCAGTCCCCAGCTGCCATCTGCATTGAGGCAATTACACACACCCCCCTGACAAAATTAACTGTTCTCCACAGGTAAAAGGTTTGGATTTATCAAGCAAGGAAATTCACTTTAAATCCTCATACCTTTTATCACGACACAAGCAGGGGCACACAGAGTACTCACAATAGCCAATTCTCAGTCCTTCCCACGAGCTGCTCTCAGGGGGCAGGAGGAAGGTCTCATCTCCAAAGCAATTCAACCTTTTTCATGTAGGGTGATAATCTTACTCGGGTTTTCTTTGGCTGCAAGTCTTACTTTTCTTCATTTGCTCTCAGTCAGCTTTCATGGTGAGGAATTACTTTTCTCATTATAATCACTAGCTTTTCTTCATAAGATATTGCACAGCTCAGAAATGACTTTGAGTGTGCCCTTCCCCCGTTTTATCAATCAGTTGGCATGGTGACACAACAGCTGCTACAAATCACAGGAAAGATGCTTAACGGGTGCATTTTAGAGAAAAGTTCCTGCTGAAGAAACCACTAAATTTGCAATCATAGCACTTGTTCTTTGGGTGGCTGTGCTTTTATGGCTGTAGCTAAGGGAAAAATATTTTGGAAGTGTTGCAACTAATGTATGAACAAGCTTGTGTTGAGAAACAAGCTCTGATGTGATCTGATGCATTTACATTCTGTGCACGAAGTGGTTCTTGGCTTCATGACCAGAGACGGAGCCCACACAGGTCGGCATCACGCAGATCCAGTGACACCGAGGTGCAGCTGAAGATGCTGCCTCAGCTTTGAACTCCTTTGGCCTTCCATACCATTATGACATCTCCAACACTCAAATCTGTGAAAGCTTAGAGTTAATCCCATCATGTAAAACTGTAATATTCACTCTTTCTAGGGCAGCTCTGGAAATCACTAGATGACAGAACAATGAATTAAGCCGTAATGCCTGTGACAATCTTGTATGCCGGAATCAGAGCTAGGCCCCCTCTCCTCCTCCCGTCCTGCTCCGGGGCAGATGGAGATCAGCCAAAATGCACTGCCGAAGCTTTCTCCTACTGCCTTTTTTGGATTGTTTTGGATTTAAGGATGGTATTTTTGCCAGATAATTGCCTTATCAGACCTTGTAACTTGCCTTATCAGACCTTATATCATCTGTAACAGTCCTACATGCACTTCCTTTGAAGATCAATTTTCATGCATCCCCTGGGTCCCATTTGGGAATTCCCAGTAGCATCTTAGCACCACAGCCAATTGTATTCTTTCTTTTTACTAGATTTTTTTTTCCCCCGGTATCCTGCTTTTTCAGACTGTCACTTATTTACTGATTTGTGTTAACAACATCGAACAGGTCTAATAGATCTTTTCCTCAGGCCCCTTCCTTCCCCTCGTAGCAGATATTTCTTTAAAAAGTGGTTTATGCACCATTTAGGTTTGCAGCCAAGGCTAAACAGATCTTCAAAAATTAAACTGAAATTCTTGATGCTTCTGTTTTCAAAAAGAGGAAAGTGACTCTCCTTAAAATTACTAATATTCCTTTAACTGGTGGTGTTCTTGAGTTTGATCCTGGATGTTCCAGTTTTCTGCTTAGAACACACTTTTTGCAGATGAACAGCTTTCCCATTAAAATGAGGTTTTTAATGGAAACGCTGACATAGTGCAGCAGAAAAGCTAGTGCCGTTGAAATTATGCAGGATTTAATAACCAGAAAAGTAAGCAAGAACTGAAAAACTCAAGATATTCAGGTGGGATATATTCTTTCATACAAATTATGTCCTTCTTATAATTATGACACTCTCCTTTTGCAGTGATGAGATGCTGATGGTTTTAGCTTATGTTTTTTGGAAATGTTATACCAGATACCAGGAAGCGTCCTTCCAAGTTCAGTTACTTATCAAATCAGTGAGTATTAAATTAGACAACCATATTATTCTTCAGCATAACTCTGAGTTTCAATTCTGACCTTCCTCTCACATTCTCACCTTTTTTTGTTTTTTTTTTTTTTAATTTTTAAAAATTTGGTATTTATAACAACAATATCTTGTGCTTTTCAGGAGTAGACTGAAAAGTATTTCAAGAAAGGATTGCCTTAACAACAGGGGAGATACAAATAAGCGAAGTGACCAAGGCTATTCAGGAGACAACTGACAGACGGAGAAATGGACCCAAGTCTCCCATACCTGTTTGTAATGCCCTTATAGCTTGCACTTACTTTTTCTTTTAACTCATCAAATTTAAAATGGTGGAAGTGCTAATATCAATAGACTTTAATTTGACTTTCACTGTTGGTGTATATACATGGACGTATATATACACATATTCTTGGCATGTTATATATATATTCATACATATTCTTGGAGGACAAAGTTAACTAAATAATCCTTTCTGAAAAGAGGTTTTTCTCTCCTTCTCCTTTCTCTCCTTCTTCTTAAAAGCATTGCATTTGGGAAGAGCATCTAATAATTCCACCATTGCTAATGCTGATTCAACAACTAAAAAAGAAAACAGAATATACGTAAAATGTGTTCCAACTTCAGAGAACACAAATATGCACTGCCTGTCTGGAGAGCTGTTGTGGGGTTATTTTGCCTTTAACTGTGAGGTTTCCGCAATGCCTACTGGGGAAAAGCTGGACTGGTGTTTTCATGATATTGGACATAGGTAGCATGGCTTCACTGGGGAAACCCTGATCAAACTAGACAGCCAAATCCATCAGTTTCTAATCCCACATGTATCCATGAGAGATAGGAGGTGGTTTCTAACCTCATAAAATCATTAGTAATTCTAACAAGATCTGCAATTAGTTTAAAAATACTCAAAGTAATAAAAGTGTTCAAAACAACATATTTAAAAAATTATATTCAAAGTTGTTATGTATCTGAATTTGAAGCGTATCTGCCTCATGACTCTTCCTTGTCACTTCATCTTAGCGCAGTTTACAAAGGAGTTGAGAAGCACTATCCCCGTTTTAAAGGTGCCACCCATAGTTAAAATGTTCAAAATCATCCGGCTGGCTAGCAAGACACCTCTTTCCCTGACTGGCCCTATAATCACTTAATTCAAACAAGGGATAATGTAAGCTGGCCCAGTTGTTGGTCTATCTATAATAAATGACAGGAAAGCAAAACTAGCAATGGGAAAACACAAAAAGAGTTGTAACTGTTGCTTTTAGCATTATTGTTTTTCACTGCTTAAATACCTGTCTGTAGCATAGAAGCATGCCTGTGTACGTGTATGCACAGGTTATGTCCAGCCACAACAACTGCCTAGCTATAAGAAAGGGAAAAGATCATCCCAGAATCATTTCCACAGAAGTGTTTATTTTATAGAAGAATGTCTACTTTCAGAGTCCTTAAAAATTTTGAAACGTTTGGAATGAGAGCTGGAGTCTCTGTAACTCTCCAGAGAAACAGAAAGCTTTTAGATATCTTATATGAGTCTTAAAATTAGTATTTTTAGTATCTTGTTGTTATGTGAAGTGTATGCTTCAGAGATGTTCTAAGTTGTCACCTATTTTTATGTTTGTTGTTGATCAATTGGAGTTTGAATAGTTTCTGCTATGCTGAAAAAGCTTAAACCCTGAACTGGTGGGCAGGAGAAGGGAGAGGATGCAAACTGAGAAGGGAAGCTGTGTTAACAAAGACTAAACGATGACAGGAACTCAGTTCTTGGACTGCAATGCATGTTTTTCCCCATTGAATTGTTCTTTCCCTTTTCTGTGCTGGCAGTTTGCACTTCCAGATACGGTTACGGGAGAAACAGAAGTAATCTTCTTAAATAAAAATACTCACTGATATAGAGGTAAATCCCTTCCTAGAATTGTTATTAATATAATTAGATTAATTAATATCTAAACAGATATTTTCCACTTCAAAGTCTTCTGAACGTTGCATACTGATCCTCACGGTGTTTCAATGACTTACTCTAGAAAGCAGAATAGAATTGGTACTTCTCGGATGTTATACGCATTTCCTCACTGCCCCTGCTACTGCTGCATGTACTGAAGATGTGAAATATTCACCTAAAGCAGAGTTACTTTACACAGTGACTCATCCCACAGCACTCTGAAGACTATGGCAGGAGCCTCTTGTAACCTCAGCCAGCGGGAGTGGTGGGGGTCGTTTGCTGGGTAAAGCAGCAATAGAGCCTGTTCAGTCCCACTTTGCTGTCCCAAGCACCAACTAGATACGAGAAATCAAAATGAGGGCTCAGCTGGTACTTCCAAGCATATTTTGATTCTGATTTCCTTGAAGGAAAGGAGGGTTCTCCATGTACATGTGTAAAAATAACTTGTCGAGCAAGGGCATCAATAATTGTGAAATGATCTTCCAAAACATTTAGATACAGTAATGAGATTAATACTCCAGGAATGGTCATAAACATCTACAAGATTTAGTCAAAGGCCCAAATCAGTCAGTATTCCATCTCTATTCCTTTAATCTTCGGCACAGGCTTTGCTGTCATTTTTAGACTTCTGCACTACAGAGGGCACACCAGCAGATATCTCCTTACAGAGTGTCTTCAAACTGGTATGCCTCCTTAGTAAGAATTAGATGTTTTGTGTTATGACTTATAGCAAAAACCAAGGGGGAGGAAGTGGGTAATTTCTGCTGTGTGGCAATAATAAACCATTTTCATTGTAATCACCCAAATCCATTATTTCGCTTAGCTTCTTCAGCACTCTTTTTCCCAGCTGTGCTATGGCTGAATGACAGTGTGACACTTGGGAGAATGTGTCTGCCCAATTATGAATTCCGTTCAGTTTTGTGAACACTATTTGTAATTGCGATAACCACAGGGGATTAAATCACCCTTTTTTTTTTTTTTCTTTTTGTGCAAAATTGCAACGCATTGTGGGGATACAATCTGAAAGACTGTGACAAAGAAATCAAATTTTGTCATCATGGAATGACTCTTCCCAGCTTGAATAACGGTGCTACTGTCAGCAGGGCTTTTGACTGAAATGGATTTTACACAGAAAACTGAACCAAGCCTGGCCTGGCCTGAGATACCCAGAGTCCTCCAAGTTCCACCTCACCCAGCGACTCAGAGAACTGATTTACACCACTTGGCCAAGAAAGCAGGGGAGCTTTGCCTGTTAGCCTGCAACGTGACGTGGAAATACTTTGAACAAGCAAATGCTGTACAGGAGCATTAAAAATAAAATACTTTAATAGATTACAACATGATAATACAGAAAATGCTGTAAATTACTGTTAGGAGCCTTTATCAGCTCTTGGGTCTGTGAAAACAAAGATTTTGCAGTAGTGGGTACCTTTTAAAAAAAACTATCCTGGTTATGAGAAGCAGTATAGCTGCACAGCATGAATTACTCCACATTGAGTTAGCCAATGTGCTGCCTGACTATATGTCAGCTGAGGCTCCGGAGTACTAAAAAACTAGAAATGTGGTTGTCTTCCATTTACGAAGGTGTTTGTTTACACGGTATATTGATGTCAGACTGGTATGATGAGCTGACTGAACCAGGCTATCCTACCAGAATACCTTCCACCTCACATTCAATCATGTTGAGCCACAGTAAGCCAAGACGATAAACGGAGAATAATCATGCATGTGGCAATGCAGTTCTATGCATGTCTTTTCTTTCAGCACTATAATACTTCTATTAAAGAGTATGATGTCAGTTATAGGATAGTTTCGGGTACTAATTACTAGTTCCAAGGTATAGTCAGGCTGTGATTTTTTTCTGCTGAGTTCAGTGAGCTTTGGATCCCATCCCACATCAGCAATTTGGGTCTCTTAGTATGAAAACTAAATGCCTTCCAAAACCAGTGTTAAAACTAAGAGAATTTAATAGCTGTCAAAGCTGTATACAAAGATACAAATTGGCCTTAGCATGGGTAGGAAGATGGTAACCATCTGGACAGCTTTCATGTGTTAACTACATGTTCCTGAGGTTAGGGGTTTGGCATTTCATTGTTTCCGAGTTTACAGCCAGGCACAAGGCACCTGGGCAGAATTCACATTTGGAGTTTCTCAAAGGTCCGGATGTCTTTTATATGGCCTCTGGTTCAACACCTTTTGCTTGTTGAAATATTGCCAAAACCAGCCTTTGTGAGGCTTGGCTCACTATTTCTCATCAAGGTACAGGACTCCACAAAGGGACCAGTATCACTGCAATGCTTTAGCTAAAGCTAAAGTCTTGTCAGTTTAGTTGATCTGATAGCCTAAGGAAACAGGCTGCCAGGAGACCAATATTCCAGTTTCATTAGCTTGCTAGGCAAAATTCAAGGCAAAAGCTGCTGCGGTAGTTGAATATTTCTAATGTTCACATATGACAGTACTAGGCATTTGTGAAGTTACTGGTTATAAGCTCCAGCTCATTGCAAAACCTCCTGTGATCGGTATCTATGGCATGTCAGGTTTATTTTAACACCAGGGGAGACTAATCTGTATCCCTGACAGTCTGCGCCAATGTGAAGGTGAAGGTCTCTGGGATGTCTCCAGCTCAGGTTCTCTGCATGCTGGATTGAGGTGACAGCGCAGGACTGGGTTAAACTCCTGGCTCAGCACCTATTCTTGGTCGGATGATAAGTACACCCAGGTTTCTGTGAGGTCAAAGGAACGGTACCTATAGATTGCTGAGATGACAGGGAACTTTTTGAAAGGTAATGGCTCAACAACTGCAGTTGAAAGGTAACAAACCTCAAGTCCTAGTGACTCTCTATATGTCAGTCTGTATTTACTGTAGCAACAATACAAAATTTTACTACAAACGCATAAGTTCGTTTTTAAAGAGAAACTACTCCTCACACCTGATTAAATCTGGTATTAAATGATGATTTAAATAAAGTTGTTTCTCTGACCCGTTATACATATAATCACACAGGGTTCCTCCCCTCGTTTGCTCATTTTTTCAAGTTTTAGATATTTTCTATTACAAAGTTTACTACTATTTTATATAAAAATTAAGGATTATCTACTAAGATATCTCTGTTTTCTGATTTGCTCTCTTGATTATTTTTTTTTATTGCATGGGCTTATTCTAATTCTCCAGATGCAGCAATAGCAATGTTACTATTTATTACTTTGGGTCCTTGTCCTGGTTTCGGCTGGGATGGAGTTGATTTTCTTCCTATGAACTGGTACAGTGCTGTGTTTTGGATGTAGTGTGAGAATAATGTTGATGACACACTGATGTTTTCGTTGTTGCCGGGTAATGTTTACGCTAGTCAAGGACTTTTTGTCTTCCCATGCCCTGCCAGGTGTGCCGGGGGCTGGGAGGGAGCGTGGCCGTGATGGCTGGCCCAGCTGGCCAATGGGCTATTCCATACCATATGACATCATGCTCAGCATATAAGGCTGGGCGAAGAAGAAGGAGGGGGGGNGTCTAGGCCGTGATCCTGAATATATCCTGACAATTAATTGTTAAGCATTGATAAAATGTTTCAATTCTGATTTGATTTAAATCACATGAAAGCACTTTTCTTTGCAACAGGTGTCTATGCCACTGATGCACAGAGGCAGGTGCTCTGAAGCCCACGGGATTGGTTACACAGGGTAAAGCTGGATGAGTGACAGGTATCTTTTATAATAAAACATGTCTTTGAAAAAAATCATATTACAGCTAGTGGAGAATCTTTCTCCCATGATCTTTTCTTCCTTTCCTCATCCAAGTAATTTTTTAATTCCTAAGACTGTAGATTTATTTTTTTTCCTAAAGGAAGGCTAGTACTTTTTGTGGTGGAATAGACATGGATTTTTTGTCAAAGGTTTTCTTTCAGATTTTCTACAGCAGAATTGAAGACAGTCCCCCTCAACTCATGGCTTTTTTTTTCCTGTGTCCTTTAAAATATCTTGTCCCTTTTGGATGTGCCTCAGCCTTCTCTTAACACTGGAGGAGGTGTACTGTACTATCAAATTTAGCTCAGAAGATAGGACCTCTTCCTAAAACACTTCAAACTAATCGCATTTCAGGAACTGATTTATAATTTTTATGTTATTCAGTGTTTTTCCACCCCCACGAGCCTTTCTGTGCTTTACTTCGTAACCTCATACCGTAGAAAAGAGATTAATTCTCTTCTTTGTTCAAGCAGTACATAAAACAGCAGCCAACAACTCCACTTCACTTACTACATTCATTTTTACTACTGTCATTTGAAAATGTCAGGAGCCAGAGATCTAAACAGTCTGAGGACTAAATGAACAATTTGTTTGTGATACAAATAAATGTTTCCAGACTGCTAGACAACTTCTGCCACCTGCATCACATACTTTCCAGTGTGTGACCTTGACAGATCAGACATCAGCTTCTTCTCCAAAGGAAGAAAACAAGGGGAGGAGGAGGGGGAGGAGTGTGGTGTTGCATCTTTATTTATCTGAAAGCATATTTCTATTTTTTCAGCCAACTGAATGGAGGATGGCGGAATGAAGTGTCCCTGACAGCAAGAAAATTAAAAGCACTCTGTGGGTCATACTGGGTGCCTTTTAAGATGACTTTCCAGGGATGCATACGGCATACCTCAAAGGCAGTGCAAATAATTTTCTTCTATTTGTTAGCTGTTTTTTCAGGTGGCAGTTGAAAATGCTATGGTCACACAGATGCCCCAAACGCAGCACGAACGGTGGTTGCTGTCCACCAGATACGTAGCTACAGACACTGCCCACCGCCCAGCCCGCGGAGAAGGCAGAACTGCGCACGGCTGTGGGAAGGCACACTTTGTATGTCGCTCAGACTGCAGGTAGCGTGAACTGTGGCTGAAGGTTGAAAAATGGAAGAAGACTTTGTGGTTTGCATTAAGACTCATGATTTAAGAGATTCCCGTATCATAACTCCTGTCACTGCGATTACATTAAGAAGGAGAATAAGCACAACAAGAAAGACAGGAACGTTAAGCAGCTGCATAATTGCACACCTATGGAAATTGCTTTAGCTACAATTTTTGAGTCCATGAAAAGGAGAAGAGAATCTTATAGCAGGATCAAATGGGAGCCTGCATGAATAAAAATGCACAGGAATAAAATTTATCCTACAAGCAAGAAATAAGATCAGAAATTTATAACTCCACAAACAAATAAATAGGAAGAAGAACCACATAACTCTTTGAGGAGTAGGAGAACTTATTGCAAGCTACAAGATTATCACCAAGCCAGGCACCTGGACCAAAATTTGTTCACAACATCTTTATGTGAGCTCAAGCCTCAGTCTTGTCTGTATTATCTCCTCATCTAAATTGTCTGTCTTGTACATCCAAAATGCTAACTCAAGGCTGGAGTTGATCATTTGGGGCACCTACTATTGGGAAGCCAAGACTGAAACCAAGTACAGCTACCAAGGGCAGTAGAGGTTTTTTCTAGACTTCCGTATTTGTCTTGCCTGAAGCTGAAGAATGATGTCTGTTGTGTCCCATTCCTGTTTCTTTTTTTATAATGGCCAGCTATATCCCTGTACTGTTGTCAGCTCAAGAATTTTCGAGGGCTGGAAGGAAAGGGACTGTTTGTTGGGTTTTTTTGGGGGGAGGTGTTTGATAGTGAGAGAGGTATCTGAGAATAACTTTTTTTTTTGTTTAAAAAATTGTAATTCATCCTTGTGTGTGGTCTGTTCCATTCCTTTTTTCTCCTTTCTGTCACTATCAAACATCCTGCTTTTTTATACACCCCTTTCTTATCTAGAAGAGTTTTTAGTGTCCCTAATTCATGTTTTCTTGCATTGTATTTCAGTGACCTTTATTGAGTTGTCTAGTTCTCAGATATTGTAACCACACAGCATCCTTGCTTCGCTCATCCAACTTTTTTAATGGCACTTTCTGTTGTCATTTAACCTTTGTGTCCTTTTTTCTTTTTTCTTTTTTTATAATCTGCTATAGAGATGGGGGCAGGGGGGAAACAACAACAAAAAAAGCCAAGCTTACAAAATTCTGAGTATTGGCAATTTCCATCAGTGCAATAGAGAGTGGAGAAATCTCAGCTTCAAAGCAAGGGTTTTGCACTAACATGACAAGTAATGTTTTTCCTACCAAAATCTACAATAGAGAATGAAAAGATTTTAAGATAGAATAAGTGGGTTTTTTCATCTTTGACTTGACAAGCATTTTATTTTCAACCCCCCTTTTTTTTGTCCTTCCAGCACTCATTGCAATGCAAAAATTCCTGTCTTCTCCCAGCTGCAGTGCCAAACGAAAAAGACTCTCAAAGACAAGCCAAAGAGGCACAAGAAGAACATAATATTTTTTCTTCTAATTCATGACCTCAATTACATAGGCCTGGGAGATGGAAGCACAGTGAGACACTACATGCTTCCTTCAGTTCTAGCAATAAGGAAACCAAAATTTTAACATCAGAAACCTCTGATGAGTTTCTCATAATTTCTAAGAAAACACCTAACACATTTAATTTTCTACATTCTTAGTTTACTCATCGTTGGTACTTTCCATGACATTATGGATTAAAGTAATCCATAACAATAACAATTATAACAATTAATAACAATTAATAATGATTATTAATATTAATGATTATTAATAATATGCCATAATAATAATTGATTTGTGGTATAGAAAAAGTTATTTAAATTCAAACTTTATGAATAATTTATTACTTAAGTGCAATGTAATTTCTAAGTGTGTGATTTCCTAATTGTGAAATAACATAACACAGCAGGCCTTATAATTATAGTAGACACCACTCACAGAAAAAAAACTACGGAAACTTTTAAAAAGACTTGCAATTTAAAAGAATAAGAAGTCTGCATTATACTACATCACTCCTGATAAGTGCAAGGGACTGCTCTGTTCCTGTGAATTGCTACTTGAAATAATAATCTTTTACTTACAACTTTACAAGCTGGTTTTGTGGGGAGGTTTGTAAAAAGGACAATACCTACAGGTGATTTAGTAAACATGAAGAACTTTTAGGAAATAAGGGCAGTATTTTCAGTTGAAAGTTATTAAAAAGGTGCATTAGAGGGTAAAAAAAAAAAAAAAGTATTATAGCTGTGGAAGTGTTTCTATATAACCACTTTTTATTGTCTTCTGTGAGGTATTAGCCTTCAGAAAGTTCAGCACAATGTCTACAGAGAATACAGTAAAGAAAATACAGCGGTAAAGAAATCCTTTTGTGTATGCATCACCTATACAAATACCATCCAAAAAGCCACAAGGTCTAAACACAAGCTTTGTAATTTCTCACTGCTTAAGCTGTAAATAATTCGCTTTCTGTATGCTGAAATGTTTACTACTAGCATTAAATGTCAGCATCTCCATTAACCTTGCATCTTCCCTGTCAGGGTTGCATAGAGTTTTGTTGCAGGGGGAACAAGGCAACTAACAGAAAATCTGGTACGTATCATTTTTTTAAAGCTATTTGTTTTCTATGAGGTCAAAATTATCAATTTTTTTAGTCAATCACATATGTGGACATGTAATTAAAGTTTAAAGATACAGTTTAGTGACCCTGATGCACACAAAAATAATTGAGCAAAACACTTCAGCTACAGCAAGTTGAACTTCTCATTAAATTGATAGCTCCTATAATTTTCAAGGCATAAACTACAGAAAATTTATCTCAGTCACTAAAACATATGCAGAGGCTAGAAAGCATCAAACTTGCTTGCCTCAAGAAAAGGCAAATTTATGTTCAGTTTTCTTTTTAAGAAGCTTCAAGTTCAGAATTCCCCAGTTTATGTTAGCAGTAAATGTTATAGGGGATTTTGGGAAAAGGAGATTCCTGGAATAGCAAATTATTGGAAATCAGAAACTCCTAAAAATGGTCAAACTAATGGGTATGAATGCCTTTCTATCCATCTCTGTAACTGCATGCAAATTAAAAGCAAGCAGCTAGTTATAAATTAAGTAAATGCAACCACTCTGAATGGTCATCATTTTACCTTTTTACCTGAGATTTGGAACAAATCTAGTATCTAAGTTTATTCGTGTTTCTTTCTGCATTAGTGACAAAAATGAACTGATTTTCTGATTCTAATTTCTAATTTCCTGGTTTGCAAAGATTCCCTTGATCAGTGGCTGACTGGTTCTGAAAGTTGCTGGTTTCCAGCCATAACCCAAATACCACAGCACATCTCAGCAGTCTGGCGTCCTCCAAGACTGCTCGTACTCTGTGACATACAATAAGATTTCCCAGGTGACCTCCCTGAATCAAATGACCTGCCACTCTTCTTCCGCATCACCTCAGGAGATGACAGAAGCTTCTCTCCCAGAACTGGTTATAACAAATCTTCTCCTCCCTTTTACAGTTCCATGGCATTTGTATTTCACCTAAGCACTTCATCGACGCCCATCGCTATGGTATCTGCTGGTCTTTCTTTCTCTGAAATGATAATGAAGGAACAAAGGCTTATCAACAGGTGTGGGTGGCATTTGCTTTTCACTAGTGGCACCATGGCAGCTTTAATTTTATTCTGGCATTGAGTGAGTTTTGCCAATTGTTGGCAGAGTATTGTTAATGATTTATAAAATATTCTTTTAATTGATGAAATGCACTCAGAGGCCTCCTAGGGAAAATAAGCAAGCTTGTATTTATATGCAAGTAAGCCTAAAACCGTTCCTATTAAAAACCAGAATGTCAACCAAAATATCCTGGACACTTATAGCAAAGCACTTTTCAAACACTATACTGACTCTAAACTTATGTGCTTTATCCCCTGAGTAGGATATGGGACTACATAAGTGACATTAATTTTATTTTCATTCTGAGGTCTGGGGTTGACATGATTGCTCCCTAGATCAACTACATCCTCATAGACATTTACATTTAAGCATTTTTAAGTACAAATTCCTCCAAAGGGTCATAGCCAAGACAAGATTGATTATTTTCATGAATAATTCTTGTGAGCTACGGTATCAAATGCTTTACTAAGTTCAGATATTAATCTAATGCATTCTACTGTTCTCCCCAGAATATGGAAATTAGAGTCAGTGGTTCAGAAAATTCCTCAGTGCGGCTGGAGGTCCTTGTGGCTGAAGCTATGAAATATAATGTCTTTTGCTTCAAGGATGGATGGATCAATGAATAAAAATGGGATAAGTAGCCTACATCCTTTCAAAGCTCCTGGAGGTGTAGGAAGCCTTATTACAGTGTGCGTGTGTGTGAATTTGCCTTCACACACTCTGGTTAGACAAATCTGCATCAAAGCATAAGGCATAATGTGGATGAGATACATGTTGGATTCAGACACATTATAAATCATTTGGGAAGGTTGCTGAGGCCGTTTCCTTTGTGCACTGTCTTCTAGAATTTACCTGTGGTCATGAACTCAGTGGAAGGCCCCCGGGTTTAGAGGAAAATCAACCATGAAAAATCCCCATTCTTATACTAAGCAAGGCCAGATTGGGGCTGAGATTTGCATATAAATGTACAAAGGTGGAAGGGCTTTTTTCTTGAACCATCAAAAGAAAGCTCTAGAGTGACTGAGGAGCAAAGTCAGGTTCTCTCCTTGCAAACTCGCAGGCATGAGTTTCCCAAAAGTGCAGAGGATGGACAGGGATGAAGGTAAGGCTTCTGCTCCCTCATTTATGTATGGATCAAGGTTCGCTATTAGCATAGTGCTGCTAAATTCAGTAGTGCCATTATCGAAACAATGTCTACAAACTTCACCTATAGGACAAAACTCCAGTCTGCTAAATGTTCTGTAGAAACAGAACTAAACCCATCCTTTAATCCACAAGGATAGTGCAGGGAACTCAAGTAGCTCCGAGACAAATTTTAATACTATTAATTGGAAACCTGACTGCAGGGTTATTCTCTTAATCTCTTGCACCGCCCTCTCCCCTTCAACGGCTTCCCATAGGATACCAAAACAATATAGCCCTCAACAGCAAACTACTGTAGCTCTTAAATTCTCTTATCTGGGGTTTATTTAGCATGTTTCATTCAGCAGAAGAGCAACCACTCTATCACTCAAAACCTATTCAGCTATTGTAAGATTCTGATTTTACTTCCAAGCTGTCATCTTTTACTGCCTTTGAGACAGGACAATGTTTGTGAGAAGATCTGCTTTTCTGAAAAGGGATCTTAGAGAAATGTTTGTTCTTAATATGCTACATTAGTGTCATATATGTCTTGCTTGAATGCACATGTATTTGCATTCTTGGAAATGAATTCACATACAGTACTGAAGTGGAATTATATATCTTATAACTGAAGACCATTTAACCATGTCCAAAGAAATATTTCTTATGAATAATCTTGTTCCAAGATTTTTGCAGTGAGGAATTTTGTTCAGAATTCTAAAGTTATGAGGAAACAAATAAGTTTTGGATTTTTTTAATATGTTAGAATTTAATTAAAATTGCATCACTGAAAGTTGTTTTAAATATGAAACTCTTTTGCTTCAGTTGCAGGCAGTCTTTTCTTTGTTTTGAATTTCAGTTTAGATCTAACTCTTCAAAATCAATATCTCAAATTCAAAATCAAGGACTCATTTGCCTTTTTTCAAAAAAAGATTACATAGAACTGTATCAAACATATATCTCTGTGTGTTAAAAAACTGGGATTCCAGTTTCTCTTTCTAATGGAGATCAGAAACCTCATCAGCTTTCCCCCCCCTTTCCCCCAGGAACATTTTCATTAACATAACCTTCTGTTATTAGAAACAAAGGCAAAAGCGAAGTCCAAAGAAAGTCACAATCTATGCAGAGTCACTGGAGATGAAGGCTCTGGTGATAAGACCCAAAGCAGATGAAAATTAGAAAGAAGGGCAGTAGAAATAGAGATACTGAGAAATAGAGACACTGAGAAATAAAATACTCTTAGATGTGGGCAGTGAGGAAGGAAGATGGTGGAAGCAGAAATGAACAAGACTAGTAGAGGCAAAAAAGACAAAATCCGTAGCAGAAATTTGACATCATAAAAAACCTGGCTTTCCACTCATCTCTTATCACATTCAGTTGACATGGCTGTTGTTGGGGAATTTTTATGGCACCTCTTGAGGTAAATTAAACACTTGTTTGTGTTTAAATACCAAAAAGAAAAAAAAAAAAAGAGCAACACATTGGGCAGAGTCCTACCCCCACAAGCAGTTCTACAAGGAGTCTGCAAAGATGCATCACTAGCCGGTTCCTTATATACGCTTGCACCAGCACCCATCCCGTGAGCGGTGGCATGGGGTGCCACAGCCCGGCCTTGGGTCCATCCCCCACCCAGCTCTGCTGCCCGAAGGCGGCCCCTGAGCGTGCCAGGATGGCTCAGGATAATGTTGTGGCTGCTCCTTATCTTCACCAAGGGAAACTTCACCCCCTTGCAGCGAGTCCTTCACTCTCTGGCATTCCTGCTTCCAGCCACTTTAACCCCTTCTGCAGCGGGGCGTTTTTGCCCTCCAAGCCAGATCGTTCCTCTGTCACCAATTACCTCTGCTGAGCAGTTACAATTTGAATTTCCCCTTCACCGTAAAATAGTGAATTATTATATATTCTGCAATATAGTTTAACCCTGTCTTATTTGTATGCATCTGGGAGCTTTCTAGGAAGTGAGCAGAACTTACCCTTGCTCAAAAAACTTCAAAAGCTCATGTGAGTTGCTTCAGCAGCTTAAAAGTAAAGTACTAATACTCTCATGCATGTATACTTTTTGATGTTATTTCCACAGTGTTTGCATTCCATAAGCACTTTTAGCACTGATGTAATACCTTCTGTTTCACAGATGAACAAAACCAGCTCTGGCCAGTTATTCAAGATCAAGTTGAAAGTAAATTATCTCAGACAATAAGGCAATACTGTGAAGTTCTGTGTAAGTGTGACTTGAATAAAACATGGTACACAGCGATGAGGAACCGAAAGCTGTTCTTGGCTCAGCCAGCTGGACACGTCTTGAACTTATGAAATTCTCCCTTTAGAGAAACACTTGCTGCTTGTATCCTAAACTTCAGACTTGTATCTCTGCACTCACATACACACACTAACCAATTTTAAATGGGCTGAAACACTCTTATCCTGTCAAAAGCTTCAGCCCAGTCTACATTCATGACATTCAGATTTTGAAAGTGCATACTCAGTAATAATACATTATGCAGGAGAGAAGAAATATTTTATGGTGACAGTAAAAATGTGCTTTTAATTTTCGATGCTAAGAAACTAATGCTTCATTACCATATTTCATTTCAATGTGGTTTTTAGTCCTATATCAAAAAACGACCACACAGATTTGCAACAACTACCTTGAAACTGTTAAGGGACTTTGTTACCTTTTGGAAGCCCACGGTTTTGATCTGTGTGTTTATTGTAGCAAAATGTTTACAGTGGTAACATTTCTATATCTAGACTGTTCCATAAACATTACAGGCTAGTACTGCTCCTGTCTGTGTAAGTGAAAACAGTTTTTCAACTCAACTAGATCAACTCTGTAACAAATAAATTGATAATTACAATGTGCATTCCATCCCACTTTTAAATAATGAAAAAATATTTTGGATTTTGATGTGTGTGTGTATGTCTTGACAGAAATGAGTGGTAGGGAGGGTTAGCCTAAACTGAAGCCTTCTGTCTTTTTCAATGAACCATAATATTAAAATAAAGAAGAATATTTGGGATCAGCTTCTTTTACATTCTGTTTCAATTCCCTTACATTTCAGCTGGAAATGTCAGAAGGAAGTCAGCTGCAAAATGTGTTTCCTTAAACAGCATAACCTGGCAAGAAGCCACTGCTTGTAGCCCCTCAGTTGACTGCAGCCCTTGGGACTAGGGCTATTGAAAAAGGAACCATGGAAGATGCCGTGGTCTGACCCTCCTCCAAACCGACACCTCAGGGGCAGCTGCAGCTCGGGCGCTCGTGCCGTATTTCTGTGGTATGCACAAAGGTGAGTACAGCCCTTTCCCTATTACAGCGTTATAGATTTTTCTTTGGACTGCAAGGCAGTACTCAATGATGTCATTTCTCAGGAATGCGGCTCATACTTCAGCCAATTTGGGTATTAAAATTGGATTCCTCCTTTTCTTGTGACCAGCCTTTGCCATGGACTCAAGATCTCAATATATAAATTGATTTTTTTCACAAAAGTAACCTTCAGCTTCAAAAGGTGAGTTGTGTGTTTTTGGAGACAGACCAAATACTGGAATGGAGGTGCCCAGGTCAAGAAAGAGATATGACAAGTGCTGATGACTCACTGTAGGAATGCAAGGATGACAAAATGCAGGGGAAAAAAGGCTGTTGTTGCTGTGTGTGTCATCCACTCTGCATACCACAGGGCGTGAAAAACCATAATCCTTCCTTTCCATTTCAAAGTTCTAGAAATATTTGCATTAGCCGTAGCAGTCAATATTGTGATCAGTTTGCTACACATCTGTTTGAAAGAGGTCCAAAATTGAAAGATGTGTATTCACCAAGAGACATGGTAGCACTTCTGAGACCTTTTGATAGTCTTTTAATACTACGCTGTTAATAGTCAGTCATAGTGTGGCATCAACAGCAAACTTGTGCATTGAAATGCCCGTTTAAAGAGCTTATTCTAAACTTGTGCCTTCACTACCCTTGAGTATGTCTTCTGTGAATGATGGTACTTAAATTAAGTCATTAATTGTATGTCCCCTTTTTATGTAGGCAGAAATTTTTCTTTTTAGCTGGCAATTTATACAAATGTATTACATAAATTTTCTTTATTTCACTGGCTGTGTATCAGCTTTCAAAACCTATGATGTTTCAGAAAAAGCTATGAAGCAAATATTAAAAGAAATGGCAGAATTTTAAAATTATTTGTCTATGTATAGCCTTCCATACACATGGTTCCTGCTGTGAATCTTGTCTCTCCTGCCGGAGTTCCTCTTCTGATTTTCCTCTCCTCTAAGTAAGCATTTGATAACATATAGCCCTGTATTTGAAGTAGACTAATAATGCAGCTTTAGAACAACATTTGTTCGGCCCAGTCTTCTAGATTTAGTGACCCAAAATGACAATCATGTTTAGCTGCAAATACCAAGATGAAAAATGCTTAGAATTTGCTCATTTTCTGTTTCCCAGACAATTACTCTTTCAGTCTTGAACTATACCATCTCACGAAAAAGTTATCCACCATTTTGGGCAACTGCAGACATTTTTCAGGGCATGGCTTTGAAATGAGATTCATGACACATAAAATACAATACCTGCATTCAGGAAGAACAAATGGCATGCAAACTTCAAGACACCGTTCATGTCGTTACAAACACAGGCAACACTAGAAAATGTACTAACAGATTAAATCATGTAATCTCTTACCTCTGTCTAAGAAATAAAAATTCATGAGGGAGTAAAGCATGGAAGTACTATCAATGAGCTGCTAAACCAGTGTGGACTGATCCCAGAGAGGCTTGTCAGCAATATCACCTGTTGATATGCTAGTTAGTGCTCCCAAATATTAACATAATGTTAAAATTTCACATACTGGTACGCGTAATTGTATAGTGAAATAGCCTCTTGATTCCATATGAATGCGCATCATGACACTACATTATTGCACAAGACATTGAGGTTAATACCGTTGATAGCATTAGTAGCACAAGATTAATAACATATGCCATGCCACAAAAATTATACCGTTATATGCAGCAACTTCTGTGTTTACAGCATATTATGATGGCAGAATACATGGTAAGTGCTATAAAGAATGCTTCAGTTTAACAAAGCTTAACTAATGTTACTCTGAGTCCTTCTGAATTTGTTGTTGCAGCCTTCTTTCTTTCTGCACAAAACCTTTGTGTTTTAATAGTGAGAGGTCACTATCTGGCTCTGAGATAAGGAGGAAAACAAAGAAGTTGTCCCAGGGCTATGTAATTAGGAAGGCCATTGGTGGCTTATGCTAACAATCTAATTCAGAAAGCAATAAATAGTGAAAACAATGGTCTGCCCATGGGGAGCTCTGTACAGGAACATCCAACACGGTGTTGAAGTCAAAGCCCAAGGTGGCACAGCTACAGCTGGGGGCTGGATCTCCAGCCAGGACTCAGGCATATCAAGTGCTGAGAGTGAATGTCCTGTCCCCTTGGGTCCAAGGTGACGGTTTGAACTGGACTGGAGGATCTGTGGCCTTGGCAGGCACGAGTGTGAAATGGGTGAGTGTCCAAGGACAGAAATCTGAGAGAAGAAATCCCTACCCACATGCTATTCCAATCCCACTAAGCAGATAAATTTTAGATTTTGCGACACTGAGTGACGAGGTTCTGTTCTTGTGGTTACCCCATGCTAAATTCCCCCATGACAGTTCATGTCCAAGTTCCTATTACAGAATGGAAGGGAAATAAGGATGAAAAAATTATAGAAAACGAAGTGATGTAAGTCCAAAGCCGTCAGTTCTGGTAAAGAGTTCCTGGCCATCCAACCTTCAAATAGAAATAAAAACCAAAAAAAGGGACTGATCTGTGTCTCCTCAAACTGTCTTGAGAGCTACTTCCTTTATATTCCTTAAGTGACCCTATGGGATGAAGTTCTTTTTTTCTTTTTGTTTTTTTAGCCAATTTTAGCAATAAACAATTTCATTTATATCAGGTATAGTACTGCCAGTCAACCATCACCTATCCCTTTATAAGGCCTTCTTAATAGTACCCTATTTGCCAAAGCGATATGAGGATGACTGCATTAAAGACTCAGAGATACTGTAGTAATGGACAACATTTGAATTTGTATCATAAATAGAAGATTTTTTTTAAAATTATTAAAAGGTTTAGATAGTCATTCCTTAAGTCAGTCGGTTTAGTAGCTAGTAGCTGCAGAGGGAATGCTGGAGATCATAAACAGAACTTCAAGGACTAATTCTTCATTTTTATACCCCATTGCAAGACAAAGATGTAAAACCAAGACTAATAGCTGTTAAGCTAACTCAAAGTATTGGTGAACATGAACTCAGTCTTAAACATAACACTTCTGCTAATGAAAGAACAACTTATTTTCCATGATAGCTGAGGACTTGGTTTCTGCAATTCAACAATGATAGGGTTCCCAACTATGTTGAAGCTTGGCATTTTTACAATGTACTTTTTCTTTTCTTTAAAAGCAAAAAAAGAAGACAACTTCATTCAGACAAGTAATACTCTGAAGACATATGCCATCTTTAGAGTTTTACCTTCAAGATCTTAACAACTGTTTGATTTTGAGAACATACTGTGTACGGAAGGTTAATTCAGTGACACTAGAACAAGAATGGAAAGTGGCAAACTCAGAAATATATTTGAGATAAGACTTGACATGGTTTAATGGAGAAAGATATGTTACTCTTGAAAACACTGTTGCTTTTACAGGATTTTTTTTTCTTTTTGAAATAATTTGTTGTTAAAGTCCCACCTTCAGAGTCTGACCAGCAATATAAAATAGCCACACCTATAGACAGACTGCAACTAATATTTCTCCCTCTTAATAGTGTAATTGCAGTTGAGATACTGAATAACAAAAACCAAACACAGAATTATTTGTTAAATATCACACTGTAAAGTAATGAAAATTGTAAAGAAATGAGAAAAAAACAGACTATAAAATGAAAGAGTTGGTAAGTTGGAAAAATCATGTTGGATATTCTTTAGAAGTATGGCAAGATGAAACTTTTTGGATTTCAAGGGACATCTATTTCCAAAACAGTAACTTCATCAAGCATGGACTTTATATCATGGATGTTCAGCTGTTGATACAGGAGCATCAGGTGGAGACACAAAAAGGGTTTAGCCAAAACATTCCATAGTTCTTACAATCAAAAATAGTAATTTAAACTGAATAGGTGCCAAATGTGAAGTCCAAGAACCAGGCTGTCTTAACACAAAAGTACGCAATCATATTGTTGTCTTTGGAACTAATTCTAACTCTGTGGACCAGCCTCACCAATAATTGAGCTGGGGGGAAGAAGAAGGAAGGGGGACATTCAGACTTAGGCCGTTTGTCTTCCCAAGTCACCGTTACAGGTGATGGAGCCCTGCTGTCCTGGAGATGGCTGAACACCTGCCTGCTGATGGGAAGTGGTGAATTAATTCCTTGCTTGGCTTTGCTTGCCTGAGTGGCTTTTGCTTTACCTATTAAACTGTCTTTATCTCAATCCATGAGTTTTCTCACTTTTACCCTTCCGATTCTCTCCCCATCCCATTGCGCGGGGAGTGAGTGAGCGTCTGGGTGGGGCTCAGGGGCCGGCTGGGGTTAAAGCACAACACTCTTGTAATAAGATTTCCTCTTAATATGAGAGCATGCTGTACTTCAGATTACAAGGAACTTCAGAGCCTCCTCACAGGGGTACTTAGATCAATTCTCCTACACGAGAGACGGAGGACAGGCTTGAGCAAGGAGTAGGAAGGCAGACTTCAGAGGTGTAAGGGGTAGTCTTAATTTCATTAAACCTGTTATTCAGCTTTCATTGAATAGTTTTATACAAAGGAAAATGTTTTTCTCTCCATTCTGTTGCCTTCAAGTATGTACACATGGAGACATAGAAATGTATTTACTGTTTGCATGAGGGCTTCTATGTCGAGGATTTGGGTGTTATTCTGATTTGCTGTTTACTCTTTCTTGTCATGTAGAAAGATGGGAGACACTTCCTGCTGCTTCAAATACGTAACACCTATACTATGTGTCTCAGTAGAGTCTTGATTTAGATACCATAGGTATTTGTGGGTGGGAGAGATACCCATGAAATATATAATTATTTGTTATGAATTAGGGTATCAGAATGTAGCTCTAAATAGAAAATAGAACTTGAATTTCTGGGATGGTACACAGAAAAAAAAGGATTATGTGTGTGCATCATTTTGTAAGGATTTATCATAAAACATGTGAGCACAAGAAAATCTGCCTGGAATTTTGAATCTAAATATTTTTATTTATAGTGGATTAATATATATTTATGCTATATCACAGGTAACTTCCAAGTCGTCATACCCTCTGAAAACTCATGATTCATTCTTGAATGACTTTGTCCCCAGTCACGATGTCTAAGAAAAAGCTAAACCAAGCCCTGCCTTTTTAAAAACTGTTTTATTTTGCAATTTTTTTATGGTCCAATATTAAAACAAAAGAGCTGCTGAAATGAAAATAATTGTATCCATTTTAGGAAGCTTTCTGTGAAAATTACAGCCTTTCCATGTCGATTTTGAGGGTATCATTACTGTTTTGAAAATTCTGTTGCATCAATGATTTTGTTTTAAAGATAAGTTGTGTTGTGAAGGATTGTTTATAAACAGTTTTCCCAGATTATTTTATGACCTTGTGGATTCATGGTTTAAGCTCCAGCTATCTGACAAAGCTTTGTGACTCATTTTCTGCTTGCCTTTTCAGGTGTATCATGCAGGACTATTAGGAGAGCACGCCTATCCCTCATTATCCTTGGAAGCTGACAAATCTGGTGAAACAGAAATGACACCAAAAAGAATGATATCTCTCTTTTATCTTTACTTTAATTGCAGATTTGTGTGAAGTCATGCCACTTTTCTGTAAGTTATCTGAAGGTTTGAACTGCTGATTTTTTTTTTTGTTATTTTAGCTTAGATTGTTTTAATTCCTATTGTGGCAAAAAATATTTTCATAATCTCTGTGTTGGTAGTGAACCAGTTGTGCGCAAATTGCAGTATCTGAATTTTATTTACTATTCTTACTGAGCTAAAGCTTCATCAGCATTCCTACATATAAAAATTTACATCCATTTGCTGTTATCCTATTGCTCCAAATTAATAATTTTACCCAAACATCTGATGACATCAAAGAGTGCCCAAATATTCAAGTAAGAATTATTCTTAGCAAGCAATGATGCAAACTTGTCCTTCAAATGAAACTGTTTTTACGGTTTGCAAAACTATAGAGCATTTCATAAATATAAATATGCTCTTTACATACTCTTCAAATGAATATATTTAAAACAGATGATTACATGCAAGCCACAGTGCACCATTTCTAACAGAAATATACATCATGTTTGGAGATGTCCATATCGTTCCCTGCCCAGTGTATATTCATGTCACTGGTTTAAAGGTTATCGTTTTCTTTATTGAATTGAGGAAAAGGAATCTTGTTGGTAAAGCATTAAATCCAGCACATGGCCTATGGGAGTTCAGTTTTTCAGTCCCCCAGGGAGCTTTTATACGACCATTGATAAATACCTCTGTGCTGCAATGCAGCACATCTAAGAAACAGGGGTGATAAATATGTCTTTTCCCAACTCCCTTTTTGCTGTTACTCATTCAAGTCCTAAGCACTCTCAGACTGTGTTCTGCTGTAGGAAGCATTGGGCATGCACAGAGATGGGATATTAAGTTCTACAGTGATGCAAATGCTGGTAACTATGTCATGCAAAAACCTGCAACAGTAAAAAAATATGATTCAAGTAATGCAACACAGCTGCAAAACCGTGGATATGAATCCTGTTTTATTATTAATGTCTTGCTTCAGGAAAAGAAGTTTGCTTCTCACTAAGATGCAGGAGCTTTGTCTTAAGAAATGAGAAATTTCACAATTTAGAAATGGCAACAGGTATGACTGGTAAAAATCTGTGATCTGTTTTCTTGCGTTGAAAACTAGAGTAACATGCTGGCTAACCAGTTTGGCACGTTCTAAAAGATCTTTTTTTAGCCCAAGTGATTGTCATTCTCACTGCTCGACACTGATAATTTATGAAATAAAGGATCATGTCCAATGAAGTGCACACAACACAAAACCAAAACCTGAGGAAATGCCAGGTTCAAGCTCACCTGAAGACTCTAGTTCAGGAAAGGATCTTTTAATAATGTCTGGAACTTACATTTTAGGAATCCTTTGCAAAAAAGCAATCTTCCTATGTTTACTGCTTACTGGTCATCACAGTACTCAGCATGCTCTTTAAGTTCCACAGATTTCCATCTCTGGTGTTAACTCTTCAGTGCGTTCTTAAATGCTTATAAAGCTTTTGGAATGGTCTTGAATACAGGCTTATACTAAGCTCTCATTTAAGTATGGAATATGTTCCATACTTCCATATGTTATGGAAGATGCTGGTGTTTTCCTAAAAACATGAGCAGCCTTTAGTATCTATCTGTTGTGCATACTAGCACACTGCAGTAATTACATAAATAGATATATGTTTATATGTGTACATAAATAAATAAACAAATAAACATATTTCGATATATCTGGGTGAACGTTCCTTTTCAAAATACGTGAAGTTTTTATACAGCTCTCAGAGTTGTGCCCTCTGTACTCTGGTCAAAAACTTAACTTTATCAGATCAGAAATGCTATGGAGCAATCAAACTGCCTCCCCTGTTTCTGCATTTATGCTACCGTTGTCAACCCACATGATTTTCTTCCCCTTTTCTCCTTGCCTGCCTGTATGAACTATTTCTCTTTACCTCTCTCTGAAGAATATTTTTTCTCTGGGTGTAGAAGATGCCTAAATAGCCTTATCACCAGCATTTTTTGGTGTAGGGCAAAAGGCTTTTTAAAAAGTTAAAATATAGGAAACATCTAACAGCAAATAAGAAGGGAAAAAAAAAATAGAAAATGATTCAAGGGAAACTACCTGCTGGATTCAAATTCTCATCTTCTGCTATGCTAAAATGGTGTCTTTCAGGAAACCACTCTGACCTCCCATGAGCTGTAAAGGGACAGACACCATGGGAACACTCATTTCCAGGAAATATATCAAGTTATTAAAGTGCATTCCTTTAGCTATGAGCTAACACACCCTTCTGATCACTTGTTAAGAACTTGCTTCATCTATTAAGCTCATTCATCTTACCTGGATTTATCAAACTTTTAATTATTTTTCTTCTACGCGGGGTGTCCATCAGAGTTGCATTTCCTCACGTTAACTCTGCCAATGCAGTTTGGCTAACTATCTGGTAGTACTTAGAGCTAATAAATCTTTTCAGGAGGACAGGCAGCCCTGAGAATGCTCTGAATTTAAGGTCTGATTTATGTCCTTGGCTTAGCAGAAAGATCGCCTCCGTAAGAACAAAAGCTCCAACACCTAAGAGAGCTGAAAATTCTTGAAGTGGCAAAATATTCCCGAAGTCTGGGCTGAAGTTTAACTCTGGATAATAAATCACACCTGGGCACTGTCTGAGAACCTAAACCTTAACTGGCCTGTCTTTTACTTTAGGCTTTGAAAGCTGATCTAACTGCCAATTAGATTTCTCTTCCCTGAGTAAAATAAAATTGCTGTTTGGAGTGAGATTTCATATTGGTCCACTGCAACAATCATTCAAATTGCTGGAAGGCTAGAAATCAATAAAATAAAGTGTCAGTGAATAAAAACCCATTAAGGAAGGAGAAACCCATTTCTAAACCCCCCTTTTTTCTAAAATCTTTTTGGATAATCTGATAGAAAACTCACTGTAGTAAGTTTAGAAATATTTTGTTGCGTGTGTCTACTTCTCCGGCTGTTTGAGCATCAAAGAAAGAATCTTTATAATACCATGTGTGTTTTTTTGAAAGAAGAGTCTCAAGTGCCTGTATTATTTCATAGACTCACAGAGTAATTTTGATTGAGAGGAACTTCTGGGGTCGTTTAGTCCTGCTGAAAGCAGGTCCCATTAGCTCAGGCTGCTCAGGACTTTCTCAGTTGAGTTTTGAACACTTGTCCAGTCCAATGTTGAATATACACCAGAAGGGAGATAGTCACTTTGTGGGCAGCATATTCTGTTGTTTATCCACTCTCACTGTGATTTTTTTCTTCTCTGCCCAACTGAAATTTCTCTTGATGCAACTTTTGATCATTTCCTTGTGGCATTTTGACACGCCTCTGCCTGGCTCTGTCCTCCCTGTGACCACAGGCAGTGTGTTCAGTCACCAGCGTAAGACCCGGCAACTTCATTTAGCTACGCCTCCGCATCATTCCACTTCCATTTGAAAGTGGACTATATATACCATAGCTACTGCACCTGCATATATGCCTTATGAAAGCCAGTAACAGAAGGGTGAGTCAGGACCCAGCTCTACCCAGGAAAAGAGGCGAGAGTCCCCCAGTAATTTCTAACCTCTCAGGAGGGAATACCTCATCTTACCCATTTTCTAATGATGTTTGCCCTTCTATCCTGCAGATCACCGGTTTCTAGCTTCTGGCTGGCAAACAATATGGCTCCATAGCCAGAAAAAGCTGTCAACAGCAGGACAGTAAGAATAAAAGTAATTTGTTTGGTTTTTTTTCTGATATTTTGTTCCCTCTCAGGTATGGTTACTTATGGGACTGTGACCATCAGTAAACACTGCTGGTTTTCTGGCTTTTTGGGAGAGTTTAGAGCACAGTAGAGACAGAGGTTTTGAAATTTATCACAAGAAGACTCCTCCAATGTACTGAAGAAGCATGGCTCAAACAGGAAATAAAACCATTATGCCAATACTATATGTATTATTTTATCATCTAAATGGATTTAGTCTGTTGTGTCTGTATGAGGATTTTAGATATTTATGAAAGATTTTATTTCTTTCCATGGTAAGTTTTCTAAAGCTCAGACTTCTTGCACTCTCTGACACATGCTGTCCTTTATGTTGATGAAATATGAGATTTAGAATAAGCTATATGTCTAATATTGTTCTTTACACTTTGATGAATGTTATGCTTATTCCTAAATTTATGAGAAAATTAAAAACTTTTGTAGTTACAGAATAGAAAAGGGAAAATAGTTTTCTCATTTTAATAACTTGAAATAGATTTTTCTATGTACTATAATTTAAAAAATCATGAACAGGAATAGATACACTAGCAAGTAATAAATCAGCCTTGCCATTCTTCTGTTATTACTAACCATGAGTGAATGTTATAGATTTATGTTCTGGTAATTCATCATTTTCCTTCCATTGTCCTGTGGATAATTCGTTGTGTTTATAATAAGGGATTCTCAAACTCATTATATTAAATCCACAGGTACTAGAAAGTATATACAATTGAAGGTAGGAAAAATCTTGAATATGCAGTCCGCTGCTTTGGTAAAATATGGACACAAAGTTACCATTTTTTAATTTCAGAGGTAATAAAGCAGTATTTACCTGCTGCATCAGAATGAGGGATGATGGTTAAAGCATCTGTCATGACAGCTAGAAGCATATTGAGAAGCAAAGATCAGCTAAAAACTACAAGCCCAGTCTCCTAATGGTTGCTGCTTCAGCCTTCGTTAACTTAAACACATTAATTCTATTTGGCATCTTTTTGTTATGTGAAAACTTAGTCAGCTTTACTGTCTAACAGCAATTTACATATATTATACATACCGTTATGTTTCATGTTTGAAAAGGTTGTTCTTGCAAGTCTAGCTGGCAAGTCTCTAGCTAGTCTTGATTACTCAAAACATAGAGTCACTTTTGTCACCAATATCACCAAAGCAGGTGATAGACAAGACTGATTTCTCAGCTCATCATCAAAAGCAAACAGAGAGCAATAACAATTGTATGGACATTCAAGTCTAAAGGACTATTAATTGATAGAATTGATATGTAGGAAATAAGAAAAATAAGATCGTCACTAACAGTCTCATTAGCTGTTTCATGAAAGTGGACTGACTATTTCTCCATCTTTCATGGTGGCATGAACTTCTTCAGACAGCTACACTGAAGGCAGTGATCCAGATCCTGCTGCACCATTGTCTTGGATTTATCTGTCTTTTATTTAATCTATCTCATAGCTTGACTTATATATTACATTATAAAGTTAGGATTTTTTGTAAGCTCATTATTATAACATTGGTTACCTAATCCCATTAGGGCTTTAAAAATATTTTTTAAATTATTTATTTATTAATTTTTTAAAAAAATTGCAATTAATAAACTCTGAAACCATTCAAACGGGAAATGTATGCTAGAATGAATACCTTAATGAAACACTTTAAAACTGTGCACAGGAGTTTTTAAACAATTCTAAGAGATCACTTTGGACTTGGAGTCTTTCTAGTTCTTTCTAGATGCCTGATTTTGAACAAAGTGTTGGATGGTATATTTGTTCCTTTGGAAGTGAAGCGGCAAGATATGTTCGAAGTGTGTATAACTACACTCTAGACCACAGAGGATTTTTAAGATATTTAGGATATGATCATTACAGGTTCATCTATTAGTGAGTTATCTTTGGTATTTTTTTTATACTATTGCACTTAGCTACCAGTGTTTTAAATATTGTCTTATCTATGAAAATATAATCAGAATGTATGTTCTTCCATATAAGGTTGATGGTATTGTAAGATTTACCTATTTGATGAAGTCTTTCTTCCATAACAGAAGGCAAACAGCAGAAGCTTGAGAACATAAGTGTGATTCTGTTTGAGTCACAGCCCAAATTGTGGAACTTAATATATGACTTTTCCCAAGTTAACGCCTTTCACACCTTAAATCTGGGTTCCACCTAGGTGTAAATAAGTTGTAGTTTTCCTCCATATTCCAGTTGTGAAAAATAGACATGTTCAAACAAAAACCCAAAGCAGTCTAACTAAACTAAGTGCTGGGAAGCAAATCATCATCTGGTGGAACTTGCTTTGTGACTCTAAATTACACACTGGTCATGCTTTAAGCATTGGAGATGGTAGAAGCAGTTGAGAAAAAGCAATTTTTCCCAGAGATATGTCTCCTTCTGATGAAAATCCTGAAATGGCATTGTCACAGTTACAAATGAGATGAGAATGTGCTTCTCAAAAGGCAGATTTCTTTAAAATGTCATGCAGATAAATGGCATGTATGCTTAATAATACTGAAAGTTACACATTTCAAACCAGGATACGAAAGCAATTCTAACAGCAGGGTACCACATGGCTGCCAGGTGCTCAAACCCTTAACACCCACTCATGAGATGGGAATAAAGAGAGCCTGAGAAACCAGACATTCAGAACTGCAGATGGAAAAGGTTATGTCCAAGCATAAAATACAAGAAGCAAATTTTAAAAAGCGATTCTATTAATGCAAAAAAAAAAAAAAAAAATTATAACCACAGTACAAAGCTTTTGAATCTTGTAAAGCAAATTTTTTTTCATATTTTAATTCTGAATCCTACCTCCAAATGGTCAACTCTAGGTGGACGGGCTATGAAAGAAGAAATCCTAACTAGCTTACCCAAGCTTCAGAGACTACCTGAGACTACCCTGTCCAAGAGGCTGGGACACCTCAAGGCATTTTCTGATGACAAAACCGCTAAACAAACACAACACTGCCTTTACGGTGATATTTGCAATCAATATTTCATTTTTGCAATCAAGTCAGTTTTCATTTCTCTGTGTAATGTAAATTTTTCCAATGGTAGGATTTTGCCAGACTTGGGTACAATTTTGACTATGAAGAGCTAAAGGGAGGTCAGCAACAAACTGCACACCTGCTAACAAATATGTCATGAAAGCTTAATGCAGAATTCATTATAGATAGGTGAATCAGAGAGGCTTCCCTCCTTCTATACAGGGGAGACTAGCACTATGGATAATCCATGAATGAAAGACTGAAGAAAAGATCTGAGAAAAATTAAGCCCCTGATGCGCAGTCTAGAAAAACTGGAAAAAATAAATATATTCCTGCAAAAAGGATAAAAAATTAGTAATAGCAAATAAATGTGAAAATGTTGAGAGACCTCACTGCTGAAAACTAACATAAAGTCTTAAACTCTTGCTAAGCATTTATGATTTCATTTTTTTCTGTAAGATAGTGTATTTAAAAAAAAAAAAAACATTTTTTTTTTTTATTAACAGGTACTGATTGTGTCGGTAGGATCACAGGATCACAGGCTGGAGGAACCTCAGAACACCTCTCGTCCTAACTCCTGCCCAAAGCAGGGGCAGCTCTGAGGTCAGACCAGGCTACTCAGAGCTTTATCCAGCTCAGTGGTGAAAACTATCAAGGGTGGAGATAACAGTTTTACCTATCTGCTTTGTTCTCCTGAATTACTGCAAGGCTATGAAGAAAAACATTTTTTCCAGACAAATTTCCAGTCACAGGATGAATCAAAAGAATTCAATGGGCTATGCCTGAAGCAAGGTCCTACTCACTGTGTTTCAGAATATCAAATCTGGCTCTCAAGGAGAGCCACAGACATTACCTTAACGATTGAAATTATATCCAGTGAAAAATGTATAGAAAGTACGAAATTCTTTCAAAATGAGTCCATGAAAAAGAATAATTATTTGCAATGAAGAGTGGTCAGCTAAACCCTTGGAAGTGTTTGTGAAACTAGATACCTATGAGCTGAAGAGATGAAAATGAAAAGTATGTTGTAAAAACAGATCAACTGCTATAAAAAAATAAATGCTTAGGGGAAACAAGGGATCTAGAGAGCTTCAACTCTGCTAAGGATATTTACGGTTCATGCAGGCAGAAAGCAAAAGGATAGGAATGCACTCTGAAAGTCATCTAACAGCAATAAATGTCCACAGATCCTGTACTGATAGAAATAATTAAAGCTTTTCATAACAAGGACTGGAAAGTACCACTGTGCAATTACAGACACAGAAAAGGGGAAAGACTCCATGAACCTGCCTTCTAAGCTGCAGTTATCTGCAATAGCTCCCTCAAACAGATGAAAATTAGCTACTGGGGGGCTAGTGTTTAAAAATTTATTATCAAAACAGAAATGATCTTAAAAAGTGAAAAGGAGTTAGTATAGAGCCTGATATTGAAATAAAAGCTTGCTGCCATCAATGCTTCTTGTGAAAAACTAGTTTGTTTTCTGGAGCCCAGAAGTATATGCAGAAAAAGATGATGAATTTAGGTAACATGAGACGACATGTCAGCTCGGTGAAAATCCTCCTTTTTATTGCATTCTGACACAAGTAGTTTGGGTGCTACTTTAAAACCGTGGAAGTGGTTAAATTATGCTTGTCTATCTTCTGATTGCATTTCCTACGGGATGACTTTGCACTGCTTATTATTTTAACATTAAGAATACCATGTCAGTCCAGCCTACGCAAGTACACACTGTGATATTGTTCAAATTCAAAAAGAGATGGCAGCTACACTTGCCAACAAAACAGAATCCCTGCAATGTTCGAATTCATCCTGAAACATAATGATATCTTTCAGCAGGAGGTCAAGCAGTTGCTTGAGCCCAAACCTGCCTTCAGAGGCAAGCCAGCCCTCAAGAGTGGGCATTAGCGGAGTGTGATGAGACCCCAAGCTGAACAGAGCTTTGGGGTTGATCTGCGTTGACCTCTCCTTCATATGAACTACCCTAAAAGACCGAAAGTCCTGCTCCTAATAACCAGATAAAGATTTAATAAACGAATAAATAAAAATAACCTCTCCAACTTTTAAAATACACAAAACAAAGCAACTGGAAAGGGTAAGACAGAAATTAAAAATGAATTTATGCCTTGTTTTCTGCCTGTCTGCTCCTGGCTTCAATTTTACCAATTCAACAGGTACGCATTGAAGCACTGAGCCCCATCCCTTCAGAAATTTCCCAGGACCTTCAAGGGATTTCCATCACCTTCACAGTCTGTCTGTCTCCTTCATGCTTTTAGTTTCCCACTATAACTCACTTGTTTGCTCCCTCTGAAAGCAACTCTGCCCTCGTTTTCTCAATCCCTTCCTCACCCTTAAGGGTTCGCCTCATCTTTTTCTTTTGAAAAAACGTAACACAAAGGGTTGGGAGGAGGAGTGGGGAATAAAACAAAAGAAAATTAATCACCATCAGCAGCATCCATTAAGCAGAGCTTGGTCTTGGCTATGTTTTATAGAGACCAAATGTCATTTTACTTAACAGGTGCAGTAGGATGAAACAGTATTCATATATAGAAAACCGTTTTCTAATTTTTAAAAAAAAAAAAGGTAGGTAGGAAACTTACGTAATATTCTTTCTAGAAATAACACCAGTTTTACTGTTTCTTGACCAGAATCACCAATGTGACTTTAAGGACTCTTGACTTTTTTTTTTTTTTTTTTTCTTACAGATAAACATGGTAGGCTCTAGTAAAAGCAAACATTGAAATCTATCTCAAAAATAATTAAAAAAATCTTTAGAATTAATCTTCAGAATAAAAAATCCAAAATGTGTTTAACATATCATTGGAAATCTAAAGGCAGACCAACCAAATTTGTAATCAACAATTAAAGCAGAGAAGTATATTAAGAAGTCCTCTGTTTCCAAATATAAAAATATTAATCAAGAAACATTGGAGCTTAATATGTCCAACCGTAAAGTATAGAGGTAAAGTCTTGTCAATTTAGATGAGATGGTAAGTACAATGTTTGGCTCATGGAAAATTTCATGTGCATTCAAGAAGGATTTCTGTATTAGTGAGAACCCCACTAAAGGTTGTGTCGTCACTTGGTGCATGAAAATGGAACGGGTGGTGATGAGCTACACAGGGAGAAATCTCAGGGCCAGTACTGGTCTCGGATTACCGTGCGGGACAGTTCAGGCAGCAGTCCAAAAGCAGAAGGAAAGAAAACCCTTCAAAATTAATCTATTAGTTCTCCCTAAGCTTAGTATTTCAGAAGAAGAGAATATTTGTTACCAAAGGTTGTACTGATGAAAGCGTTTTTGACTTTATTCCCTGTAAAATTCTGTATGATTCACTTAAGCAAAATGCTCGTACTCTGAGGCATTCAGCTGCTTCTACAGTGCAAGTTCTAGAAGTTGAATGCAGTCCTGATGAGCTCATCGAACATCGCGTTACTGCACCGTGCTATAACACTACATAACGGCATGTGACAGGAGAGGTTTGCTGCTGCAGACTGCTGCCGCGTGTTTTCCATACCTTGCTACCGCAGAGAACCAAACATGATTCAGCTATTTATTAGTGGAGACAAAGCAGGACTCAGACTTCTGGGACCAGAGGACTTGATGTGTCACCACTTCCAGCCCTTCTCTCCCTGAAGCCCCTCTGCATTTCCACACCCATTTCCATTTTTACTGTATTCTACTATACCTTAACTCCCATGAATAGAAATATGTTGCTGTAATTAGTCCAAAAATACTGGCACAGGCTCTTCATTTCCAAAGGTGTAATCCAGCTAATTTTCAAAGATCTTCAGTACCAAAACAAGGACTTATCTTTCATCCTCTGCAAATGACATGGTGTGTAGAAAGGTATCTGATATGATTTCAGAATTTCTTTAAGCTCCATGGATTTATTATTAAGGTCACACAAATTGTGGAAAGACTTTTGTATCCAAAGATGTAGCCCCAAAGACCATAACAACATGTCAAAAACTTGTTTTGCACTATTACCAATTTTGGATATTAATGATTATTTTTCAAAGAACATAATTTCTTCTCTGAAAATAAAAATTACTTCATTAAAGAGAGTACAATTAAAATAAAATTATTTTTAATAACATTGACTTTAGCTGATAATGGTTTCTTTGCATAGTTTTTCTAACTGCTAATTCTCTTTTCAAGTAAGAATATCTGTATACCCATAAACATCAAAACCAGAAGCCTTTGAATTTTTATCATCACAAACCAAATTGTTTTCTCTTATCATCACATTTTAAATACAAAACCTAAGGGTTTTTTTGTTAAATACTCTAGTTCTATGATATCACTTATTAGTTACTATAAGGAGAGAGATTAAACCATAAAAATAACTGAAGTCTAACAGAGGATGAAGAAATTAAAAACATAATGCAATTAAATGAAAATAGGTGAAAGTCCTTCCCATTTTTGTATTTTACATCCCTATTGTCCACTGTTCACTAATTTCTACTCTTTGTTTTATATTACCAAGAGTACATTTTGTACAGTATATTATAGCCGCATATTATACCTTTTCTTTAACCTCCTTTTATCTAAAAAAAAAAAAGTTCTTAGTTCTTATAAAGAGCTGTCTCTGCAATCATATGGTTTTGTCACAGCTATAACTTGTCCTACAGCAGAATACAATGTCATGTACCATGTATGGTGATTTTACTGGAACTGTAAAGAGGAAAAAGATGTGTCTTCTACTTTTTTTTAATGTATCTGAATCAAAACCAGTTTCTAAATCAAAACCAGGAAGGAAAATACATCTGCTGGTTAATAACATTAGGATTAATACTTTGCCACTGAAATTAATTTTTCTCTGAATTGAATGAAAGGTGAAAGTTTTTATAATTATGTTTTTGTGTGGTTTACATTAGTTTGACATAGCAACAGAGCTCTTATTTTGATGAGATTGAATGAATCTAAATATTGAACAAAAATGCACAACAATGTCCTTTATTTTAATAAAATTGTAGTGTTTTTTAAGTTCAGTCTTCTAATGTTTCATTTCAAGTAAATAATGCCTATTTCTCTTACCTATATTTGCACTGTCTTGGTAGTGAAGTTATAGAAAGGTGATACCAGGAGGAACAAACTTATCAATATTAACAAGCATTGAAAAAATTGCTGTCTTGTTGTCAACATAAAACATACTAATAAAGAATTTTGGAAGTGACAGATTGATTTTCCATTTAGAAAAAGGAAAATAACCAAGTCTTTGAAAGTATAGCCAATATGCCAAAGTTATCATTTGCCTAAACATAAATCCCAAGTTATCTGAAATACTGTAGAATCACACAAAATGCTCCTGAAAATATCCTCAGGTAGGGGATTGAAAACCAGATATTCCCAAATATTCATGTAAATTCCTGATCCCAGGCATTGAAACCGGTATCCACAGCTGGCTGAGGATACATTGTCATGTGGTGTCACTGAAAATATCTGCTGAGGGCTCAGTTCAGAAATTATTGAATGATTGTATCAGCCAGGAAGCCAGACCAAACGTTCATAGGCTCACGTTCCTACTTGATAGATGTAAACATTCTGTTTTCATTGCAGGAACGTCTAGAAATCTTCACTCAGACTGAGCGAGGCGTTGCAGTGGCTTAGGCTGGTTCAGCTTGTGCTGCCAGCAGAAGGGGAGGAAGGGATGCCCCGTCTTCTCCTGCCTGGCCACGCTGGCTGTGACTTTGCAGAAGCACTCAAATTGTGCAGGGCACGCAGCAGAAAGGCAGCTGCAGAGCAGGAAGGTAAGGTGAAAACATTTCTTGCAGCAGGTTAAGCAGCATCTTTCATCAACGTTTTTGGCACAGCCAGGGTGGAGCCCCGTGTCTCACTTCTGCAGCCCAGCATGTCGTTTACCAGGGCACCAGGAGCCAGAGCACTCACCTATTTCCCTTTTCTTTCACTGTTCTTCCTCTGGGAATAATTTTCTTTCGTTAGTTTGGTTAAATGATAAATCCAACCTTTTTTCTGATGGAATAATGTATGTTTGAATAATAACAGTAAGAAGTGTTTTATTCTGTGCTGTTAAGAAATGCTTTGATCTCCAAGGTGGGCTTAGCATGGGGAGTGAGGTCATTAACAGGAGCCTCATCTGGTTGCTGCTGAGATACTGAGCTGAAGTTAGAGACAGCTCGTGTCCTCCATCTTCCGTCACACTCATTTGATATGAACTGATACGGGTCACGTTTCAGAGCAGATTGCTGCTTGCCATGCATTCGTTTCTTGTTTTATGTGGTCGTCTTTAACCTGAATAATGAGATACTCTACACATACTACAAGATATACTGAAAATAATACTATAATAACACCCAAGATACTACATTTTCTCCTGTGTCGACATTAAAAGAAAAAGGAAAAGGAGAAAACGTCTCCAATCTAGTGACTTTTTAAAAAAAAAAAAAAGGAAAACCACATCTTTGCTTTGTTAATCTGAAATATCAAGAGATTCTTTTTTCCTTTTCTACACTAGGGACAATTTAAGCTTATAACCTTCTTATGTGTTACTATTTTAGTTAATCCATGCTACAAACTAAAATTATTTTCTTTTTTATTTTTTAACACAAGAAGCAATTTTTTTTTCTTTTTTTTTCAAACATTCTGGTTACTAGGAAGAGAGGGGGGATTATCCTTTCCTGATTGCCCGGTTTTGACTCAAGCTAATTTAATGATACAGGCAGTCATGATGCTATTATGGGTTGATACATTGAATTGTGAAGAAAAGACAAAAAGAAAAAAGAAAACACATTGACACAGCCACCATTTTTTTGGCTCAGAAAAGACACTATTAAAAGGTTTCACTGTTTGGCAATGTGTTTTCCTCCACTGAGAATAAAGCAACTAAAGTAAGTAAATATTTTGACTTTGATTAATATGGAATAACAATTTTCATTTATGTTGTGCCTTTTTAACTCCAAAGTAGCATTAAGCTCTTAGAGAAATTTTAACGTATATACAGGCTCCACAGATGAATCACTTCTTCCACTACTGGAGTGGAACTACTGCTGATGTGAAATATGAGAGGCATTTAACAGTTCATGGCAGCACAGTCAGGCATAGGCAAGGAACTGAAGAATAGCTTCTCCGTCTAAAGCTGGAGGAAAAATAAACTTCATGAATGGAAAGTGATCCAGGCTTTGGGGCTCACATCCCTTTCCTTTAACACTTCTTGGCCTTTTGGCCAAGACACTTGGACAGACTATGGATCATATGTCTCCCAGACATGTGTGATTATTTCTATAGATGAATTATTTTCAACTATATAAACACTTTTCCTCTCTACCTATAATAGGAAATAACTGAAGTGTTCACCACTACTAGAGCAATAGTTCAATACTATTGATTTTTATCAAATATGCTGCTGTAATTTGGCTTATTGGTAACTTTATTCACCAGCCCCCATTGCTTTGTTATAAATTTCTGGTGTCTCAGATACCAGCTCTCTTCAGAGCACCTAGCTCCCTAGAGAACTACATTTTCTCACCAAGAAAAATGATGACTCTTTCCTCTGCCTTTCAGGAGTCTGTCCTCCCTGTTGGCACGTGGAAGAAGAGGGCTGCACAGGCTGCACACTCCGCCCAGGAGTAGTGGCTGTTTTGCCAAGGTGGTCAGATGCTTCCTTCGTCTCTTCCATTTCAGATGCTTCCATCTCAGCAGGTACACGGGGGCCTTTTGCACTTTAGTCCAATGTGTCAGCTTATATTCTTTGGTCTGAACACAGAGTGGCAGTAGTTTAAAGAAATGGCAGCTGCATGGCCCCAGGACTTTTTTCATATGCCCTGCCACTGTGATGCAAATAGCATAAGTGCCTAAAAAGACACGGCCCAGCTGAGCATGTTAAGAGGCATCGACACTCAGTGGTTTAGTAAAGACCCAGTTCTATCACTGGCACCAAAAGTGAGGTCAATTCAGGAAACGCGCTGTCTCCGATTCACAACCTACTTCTCGCTCTTGTTTTAACGAGAAAACACAGTATGGCTTAAACTGAAAGTGAGACCTTGCACTGCATCTCACATTATATTTTCCAACAGCAGATATATTCATATGGTTCCTGGCTATAGTTGCAGAAAACGGGCTTTGATTTCTTTTCATGTCCACTGTTCATTACCTATTTCATAAAAAAACACCTACTTTTACATCTGGAAACTAAAGAAATGTTTTAAAAAGTCTAACGTTACATATTTATATCCTGCAGTCTACCCCAGCTAACCTTTCTAGCCTCACAAAGGCACAGAGAAATACATAAACATTACTGAAAGAAACAAAATCTAAGTGGCTTGGAAGATACTTCTAAAGAAAAGAATATTTGATGAAGAACATCCTGCTCTGAACTGTCAGAATCTCCTGAAGTATATGAGGTTTTATATAGAAAAGCAGCAACTAAAGCTATACCTGCCTAGAAAGTGTAAGGTGACATTATATAATTGTTGAGAGTTTTGAGCAGAAACTCTTTTCATCTAGAAAAAGGCTGGTTGAAATCCTTTTCCAGGGAATGGGAGGGTGAACTAGATACAGAAAAGTCACAGCCAGCTGAATTGTACTTCTCATACAAAAACCCTGTTACTGTGGTTATGCATCTATCTAGTTATATATTTGCTGCATTTCTTTTTCTTGCCTTACCTATTGGTGACAAACCTGCCTTCAAACCGATGGCCCTATGGTCGTCTGAAATTGCTGGTAACAAAGGTGGTAGAGCGAGCTGCCGTATGACCGATTTACAGCCTGCCGCTGTCAAGTGTAAGAAGACTGAAAAGGAGGGTCACAAACACAGCCTTTGCATAAGACACTTGAAATCTGTAAGGCCTCCAGCTAAAGCAATTTGAGTAACAAAGAGCAAAAATAACAAATTTTATTTGCAGTGTAATACCTTTGGGATGAAGGGAAGGGGCACGCTCCAATGGGCAAAGTTCTTGAATGCTGTAGACTGCAATCATCTCCCAGAGCACTGCAAAGCGAGTGACTTTACGTGAGTCCACCAGGTTCTTTATGTTGGGTGTGCCTAGCTAACCTCAGAGGTTTCCACGGTGTTATGGAACAGGCAGTATGGTGCAGAAGATTCACAGAATCGGAGATTCAGAGAACTGCTGCTGCTTGCAAAGGAAGCAAAAACTTCTGCCGTGATACCAAGCTTCATTATTCCTTGCACAATAGAAGGGACTTGAAAATAAAGTGAAAATAAAAAACAAGCTAATGAAAACTTACTGTAGCAAGAGTCATTAACTGCTTAAATAAATGCAGTTTCTAAGATTATTACATTAGAATAAGTGCTGTTTTTACTGACTTGAAAATGTGTGGAGCTGCTGCGAACTACTGCTGCATCACCATAAATGATAAAGGGAGAGGGATTTTATAGGCTCACAATTACGTTTACCAGAGGCTAGACAAGGGAAAATGTGCTGGTCAGATAAAAAATTACGTATGTATGTTTGGGGTAAAGAACAGGAATCATCTGGTATGAAGATAAGAAATAGAAAGCTTGTTCAAATTCCTCTACTGCAAATGTCCTTATTCATCAGTTTATTTCCATTTTTCATGGGAGGATACTGATGATTACCCAAAGGCTCTCCAGCCTGTCGAAAACACTGAGATGATTGTTTTCACTTATTACACCAATTTTTTGTGGAATGAGGTGATATACCACTTTTCTTGCTTTCACACCGCAGGGTCAGTTCTGCAAGATGGGAGATCTTCGCTCTAGTCCAACAATACTTTTAAGTATACCAAATGAATCAGACTGTTCAGGTATGGTTATGCTCAGAGTCTCTTGTCAGAGTGCTAAGGACCTGTCCTCTTTTCGTCTTTCTCTACTGTGTCCCACCTGTAAAACTTCTGTTTTCCTCCTACTGTCTACCAAAAGGCCTGGATCAGACCTCTCAGACAGAAAGGGCAGAGCAGCAACTTTACCTGATATCTTATAAACATTCAAAAAATCCTTAGATGGACACGTTTATTGCATAATTCTCAGAAAGTGCAATAAATGGAATGGAAAAATAATGGAAAAACAATGAAATCATTTAGGGTGGTGAGGAGCTGCAAGTCTTAGATTAAAGAATGTAACCTATTATACCATTTCTCAATTTCTACTGAAAAAAAAGGGGAAACATTATATGAATTTCTTTGCTTGACTGGGGAGAATTATTACTGAGCTGTGACAATACTCTGTAAAAGCCAATTGGAGTGTGCTTTTAATCATGACCTCATTGCCAGGTGCAAAACTACTTTAAATGGAGGTGAGATGTCCAAGGCAAATGGTGTTTTATATTTTCAGTAAGTTTCACAGCTTTATGCAGCACAGCTTGGAAACCAAAGGAAGTCTAAAGCCTCTAAACAGCTTTTCTTGTCATCTAAAATCTGTATATTTTCCTCTTACCACCCAAATAAAATATTGAAGTGAGCTAGAGGAGGACAGATATCAAATTGTAAAGCATCAGAGGAAAAGACAGGGTGAAAGGAGAGATTACCACATGGAAAAAAAATTTAAAAGCTGGTTTCTGCAGAAAGTACAAAAAAGTTACTAGTCAAACAGTGGAAGCTATACGCTTTACTCATATATTAATTTTTCCAAGGTTAAGTGGCTCTTTTAACATACCTGCGGCTGTGTCATAAGGCAGTCTGAATGAAATTCAATACTCTTAAAAGGTTGGCAGCTGATGATGATTCAAAATCAGAATATTTTATCTGTGAAAAATTCTCCTGAAAATGGGTGGCTGATAGTCACTTTGTTTGCTTTTTTTTCCTGGCGGAGCTAAAAATGTAAGGTGAGCCTCACCTCACACAGAGTGCAATTTTAAAACCAACGTTAGTTGACTAAGAAATAAAATAATTTCCGTTTTCTGACTCTTCAGGTGCCTGTTCTCCAGATTCCATTTTTTCAAGTAAAAGCCCTGAATTGTCTCTGGCTGGGACTCTCACGGGGACAGAAAGCCTCTTCTGAGTGGAGGATAACCTTCTGCTCTTCCCTTGTGCCCCGGAGAGCCTCTCTCACCAGGGCCACTGGAGCACAGCAGCGGGACGCAGAGGAGGAAGTCTATGTGTGTGCCTGAGCTTATTTTATTTTATAAATAGAGGGATTTTGTAAGTAGATTCTGTCACTTTCAAAAGTTCCAAATGAGCTAAATAAAATAAATCAATGGACAGTAAATTTACCACATTAATATTAGGAGAAAAACAATAATAGAAATAAATTACAGGTGTTAGGAATTCCTTAAATATCTATCCCTGTCCAGAAGTTTCCTTTGGAGAAACGGGCTCATAACTTAGTTATGTATGATTTTGAGGCTGCCTCTATGATGAATTTATAATTCTCCTCCCACTTTATTTACACTTTCCTCCTCGGATCCTCTTTGTCTCTGGCCCCACGTTGGTTTAACCGGCTATTGTTCCAGTGTTTTCTCTGTCTCACCTCCAGCTGTGGTAGAGTGGATGGTTCACAGATGGGTGGATTAACATCCACAAAGCATTTGGCAGGGGATGCAAGCCCGTGAGGTACTCAGCTTCACTGGAAGCTGAAGGCATTCAGCACTCAACCGATAAGCCTTAATTGTGCGATACTTTACCATGGAAGCAAATTTCTTCATTGCGCTGTTGGTTACCAGTTTAAAAACCAAAATACGAACACTACCAAGCTTGTCAATTTTACGTTAGACAATCTACAGCTGTCAATGCTCTTCATAGAATTATCCACACCTTTTTGCCATCTAGATAAAATATTTCTCCTTCTACTGTCCCGTGACAGCATATTCCGCAGATTTAGTTGTGTGATATCACTTGCACTTTTTAAATATCCTGCCTTTTTCGTTCTGTTCGTTGAAGGACTTACACTTCCACTGTATAAACGTGTGGAGTGGCCCAGTGAATTTAGCAACGTATCCCCCGTGAAGCAAGAGGGGCAGAGTGCCTGACTGACTGGTGGAACTGCACCTTCATGTGCATGGGAAGTACATGCAGCATCTTCCGTGCTCAGCAAACCAGCCAGTACTGTTCCTGTCTTTCTTTTGATTTTTGCCTTTGAACCTATGCCTCAGAGCCGTGCAGACGTGTTATTGTACAGAATGGTTTCATCAGTTTTGGCAAAGAGAGAAAATAGGGAATATCACAAGGCCACTCCCTGGTGGAGACATTGCATTCTTCAACTGGGGGGAACACTGCTGTTTTTCAGATGAAGTATTAACTTCCCAAGAAATTGCTGGGTCATGTTTTCTTTACCTTTCCCTTGTCTTGTCTCCTGACTCTATGAAATCTTACACACGTGACTAACTTGATGCTACAATTATCCCCTTGGAACAGCAAAGGGCATGAGGTCTCAGCTTGTGCAAAACTACAGCTTTTGTTTATAAATCCAGGAGATGATAGAATATATTTATATTCAGTGAGATCATTGTGTACCATATGAATAATAATCTGACTGATGACAACGTGCAAAATAATAACCAACTGACATTTTGATAACAACACAAGCAAGCGCTTTGCTTTGGAGAAAATGCATGATTTCCCAAAGATAAATTTGGCATCAAAATTGAGGTTTAGTTGACTCATTTTTAAAAGAGCATTTCAAAATCTATGGCATAGAAATCATATAATAATTCAGTCTCTATAAACAGCCTGTATAAACTGTCACAATTTTTTCACAATGTTGTGTAAATCCCACATAATAGTTTTTAACCAGAATCAAAGGGCACATGAAAAATACCAGTGTTTTAAAGTATACCTTCCTGTAGTTGTTGAGTGTTGTTTCTTCATATTATACAGGACTATTTGCAGGAAGTTTCCTGGAGAAGATAGATATACCTTCTGCGCAAGTTTTTTGATTTCTTGCACTATTTACTGTTGGTACCACCGTTGTCTCATGGTATTGCAAGGGTCAAGTGGATTTCTCTGCACCATAAAAGACACTGGGAAGGTACTGAGACCTGTTTTACTGTACACCTGCTACTAAGCCTACAGGCAATCTGGCTTGCCTACCAAGTAAAACTAGAAATTTAATTTTCACTCTTCATTTACAACTTAAATCTTATACGGCTACAAATCACTTAAGAAGGATGTGATCACAGGGCGTTGAAAAGACACGTGTTTACCTAGCACTGACTCCTCAGTTTGGTTCAGGATCTAAATCCAGGAATTTGAATTGTGCTGGTTGGGCTGATAAAGGTTTATTGCTGCTTAGGATGTGCGCCAGGATGAAAGGTGCTGGGAAAATAGGAACAGGGTCTGATCGACAGCAGCAGGGAGTATGATATGGATACAAGGTAGAATGTCTCTGATGAGGCACAAATATTTGCTATGCCTGTGGCAGGATTTGTCCCAGGGTACCACTGCAGTATGGAAAGAAAAATGGGCAGGCTTTGATGATTTTGCAGTAATAATTACACTAGCTGTGCATGGTCCCAGCTCTTCTGGAGGGGATTACCAGAGGGAGAGTGTTCTTTCCCCTATCCAAACAGAAACAGCTTCACTTTAATCTTAGAGCTTTCAGCTTTCCAAAGGCATTAGAGAAGTTTCCTAGCCAAAATCTCATAAAGAAGCCATGGTGCAATGGGACAAGAGAGAAGATCCTCTAGTGGATCAATAACTTGCTAAAAGACAGGAAACAAAAATAGGGGAAGAAATGATGGGTTGTGCACTAGGGAGAACATTATCATTGTGTCCCACATGGACCTTTCTTGTTCAGCACATTCCTAAGCCAGCTGGAAAATGAGGTGAGTAATGAGGTGAAAAAATCAAAATTCAACATTTTAATAATGTAATAAAGATCTTCAGCAGAACTGAATAATTCCTCTTTGGATTCCTCATTTTTTTATATTTAAACTGTTCAGTCCAGTATTTGAAACCTATTTTTAACATGGGAGAATATTTTCTTACCCAGCTCCGTTTCTGCACATCTATTAGCTTTGCTGAAGAAATAGTCAAATTGTGATGGCAATTACAGAACCCACTTGTCAGTCCTATCTACCTTCCTAAGGCACTACCTTACTATCTTACATCTCATGCACATTCTAAGTCAGAGGCATAGTAGCTCTTCACGGTTGCAACTTTTTTCAAAAAAGCAACACCTTTTCTCAAATCTCTATTGCAAGTAATTTGATACTTGTAAATGTAAGGAAATAGATAAACAAAGGATTTTTTCCCTTTTCCCTTTTCCCTGCCTGTCTCCAAAGTTGTTAAGTCCCTGTGCTGCAAAATCTTGATCCTTGTTGTCCATGTAAATCAATGAGAGAAACTTTGGTAATACCCCAAAGCTGTGCCTGTTGCACTTCTGCCCATTGAATCATGAATAAAATCAATATTGCTTTTGCACTTGTTCTTCTGTGATATACAACACTTTTTAACCTCTGAACACGCTACAAAGTTCAGCTTGCAACTCCAGCATTTGCAAAGAAATGTACCTGAATCCTAGAATGACTTTATTACTGTTGTCATCACCTTGGCTGCGTATAACAAAAAGGTATTCAAAAGGCGAACACAGTGAAATCACTGGATGTGAATTGTTAAAATTTGTCTTGGCTATAGTGCTTTATACATATGTGTTGATTCCCATATTTTAACACACCAAAATAAAAACACATGAGGGCAGCTCCCAGTTCTCTCAAACTGTCTCCAATGATTCAGAGGAAAAAAGTAAGCATCAGATACTCCCTGTATGGGGCTCAAGTACTTCTAGTGATGAATGCAGTGTAAATACTGGAGGGAATGTAAGCACAACATACTGTAAAAAAAGATATGGAAAGTGCAGCAGATGGTCTCATTGTGTGGACTGTCCCCTTATTTCTAGTGACATGGTGATGAGCTATGGGCAAGATGCATCCTTATTTCAGAGATTCATATATTCATTTGTTTTAAGGCCAGAAGGGACTGTTGAGTTCATCTGATCTGACCTACTACAGTGTAGGACGGTGAATTGTGCCTCGTAATTTGTCCATTAGAGAGAAAGATTCCTCCTTCCTGTATAAATGAATGATATTACCTCAGGAACTGTGGCTGAACAGCAGTCTCTCTCTTAAGTACATCCAATCATGAATTAAGTACTCTGGATCTAATTCTTACTTGCAGAGCTGACAGCTATGGAAGGCAATGACAAAGTCCTACAAATGCCTACAAATTCTTAAATGTATTATGTGACCAGGTGACATTGGAAACTAATGCTTATTGGATAATCCTCAGTAATCTTTTGTTCCTTTCAGCTTCCAACTTCTGGGATAAACCTTCCTTCTTCCCCCTGTTAGTCCAGGGAAAACTCTAATTGGACTTTTCTGATATTTATATTTCCTCTGTGACCCTGTACTTTATCATCTTCAGCTGCAAGAAATTTATCAAGGGATCTGTGTGGAGCTGTGTTTGAACTACAAACCATCTGCAGCTCACGTCTCACCATCACTCCTTCACAAAGCCATCACATGGAAGCCAGATCCTACTTCTTCATGGGTGAAAGGATTGGAAAATTTATCCTGAAATCTTCCATCCATCACTTTGTTTTTCCTTCTACAAAGAGCAAACAACACCTTGAAATAGAAATCAAACCTACAATACACATTATAACATACCTACAGTACACTGAAAATCGGAACAGTGCTGTAATACCAATAATTAAAGCACGCAACATGTTGTTATTACTGAAAAAGTTAAATTGCTTCCTCTGTGCTAACAGAAGTGAAACTTGTTAATCATAAACTCAATTTATAATCACTATTACTGCCTCCTACTATGTTTTTCATTTCTAGAGGAATCAGTGAGGAGCTACACATAAACACATACAGGCAACAATCCCCTTACAACTATATAAAGATTAAATAAGAAGACATGTCCCTCGTTAGCTTAATGATCATGTGCTCGATATTTGAGAAAATATTATGGACATTATCATTATGCAGATAATTAATAATAAGAAGAATTCTTTTGGTTACAATTATATATTATTACCCAGAGAGCTCAGCTTAGAAAGACACATTGTGGTCTAAATGGGAAAGGTCAAGCAAGTTCAGGTCCAGCAAAAGTGGTACGCCGTTAATCTCCATGCCCCCTACCCTTGCCGTAGTACCTGGACACATTTACATGTATTCATTCTGACAGATTCCCGTGTGGCAGGAAATTGGTTTTATCTGTTGGAAAGCAGACTAAAGGATTTGTGCATGGTCACACAGTGAATCTATGAAGAAAAAGGAATTTTTTAGGTAAAAGGGATTAAGTTTTCTAAGTTGCAAAAAGCACCCTAAGCCCTAGACTCTTAATCTATTTCAAACAAAAACATGTAAGATTGGTCATCCATATTTTCTCACGTAGTGGTCAGTTCTGAGTTCCTTCATGAGATGTATAAACCAACATTTTTCTAGAACTTAATGAGGAAAGAGCAGACTCTACTCTTTTAAACCCACAGGGCTAAATCTCCCAGAATACACGCACATATCACCGCCAATTTTTTCAGCTGATAAAGCAGATATGTTTGAGCTACACGTAAGGAAAGTACCGCAGAATATCCTTTTTCTGCAAGAAATGAACAACGAAGGTGGACAATGTTTTTTCTGCATTTAAACTCTTTTCAACGGGAAAATGTTTTATCAGTTAGAAGTACAGACAGAGTACGTGTCTTCCTCACAGAGTTTCATTTTTCCTTTTTTCCTGAAAAGCTGTGTCTTCAAAAAGGGAGGAGCGGTGTTCGTTGGGTTTTGGGAGGGGTAGGGGTGGGGAGAAGTTCCTCCGTGTTCAGCCAAAACTTAAAGTGCTCTCACTTGAAACAGCATCATGGAACTTCATGGCGGGTTCAGTCTACTCACCTCATACTCTAATTCCTCTGGTGATGAATACATTACCCTTCCCACGATGCAGCTGCAGTCATAGCACTGTACTGAACTAATCATCAAACATGTCTCTGCAACATTTTATGGGCAGCACAAGTGATCGGCAATCTCGACCCAAAGAAGAAAAAAGAGGGAAAAGATACCATACCTATTGCCATCCCAAAGCACCATTTCGTCCATATTGGGTTTGTTTTCAATCTTACTGAAAAGTCGACATTTGACACAAAAATATTCTCTGAACACTTCTAATGGTAGTCAGTATATTCTCAATAGCTCACCAACATTATAAGGGCCATAGAATCAAAGGCTCATAGGCAAGGGACCTCAGGAGGTCTCTAGCCCAACCTCCTGCTCAAAGCAGGGTCAACCCTGAAGTCAGACAAGAATGGAGACTGGACAATCTCTCTGGGTAACCTCTTCAATTCTTTACTGTCCCCGTGGAGAAAAAGTTTCTCCTTACATCCAATCTGTACCACTCTTGTTTCAACTTATACCTGTTGTCTCTTGCACTCTTATCGTGCATTTGTTCCTGTTGAACTTCATTGGGTTCCTCTACGCCTGCTCCTCCAACCTCTCCAGGTCCCTCTGGATGGCAGCCCTGCCTTCAAGCTGTCAAATGGTTCCACTTCCTCCCAGTTTGGTGTCATTTGCAAATCTGACAAGACTGCGCTCTGTCTCATCCTCCATGTCATTAATAAAGATGTTCAACAGGGCAAGTCTCATGGTAAACCCCGGTTACATTCTGCTTGTTAATGGGCTCCAGGTGGAGTAAGACCCATTAACCATGACCTTCTGAGACCAATCATTCAACCTGTGTTTGTTATCCATCTGATTGTCCTCCCATCTAGACTGTAATAAAAAAAGTTGTGTTCAAGCGTATTGTGAGGGACTACGACAAAAGCCTTACTAAAGCTGAGATAAATGACACCTAATGCTCTCGCCTCATTCACTAATCCGGTAACTTCCCTACAAGGTAATCAGGTGGGTCAGACATGACTTATCCTTGCTCAATCCATGCTGTTCCCAGCCACTTTCTTCTCCCTCATGTCCCCAGAAATGTGCTCCTAGAGATCTCACTCCATCATTTTCCCATGGATCATAGCAAAGCAGATCAGTTTCTCAGATCATTCTTTTGGCCTTTTTTGAAGATGAGTGCAAGATTTGCTTCTCCAGTCATCATGGATCTTCCCCAATCTCCATGATCTTTCAAGGCCTTACAAGGACATCATTCAGCCCTCTCAGCACCCCTGGATGCGTGTTAGGTCCCATGGGCTTGCATGGGTCACGGTCTCTCATGTAATCCCCGACCCAGCCTTCATTCTTTGTTGGTAGCTCTTCTCCCCCTTGAACCTTTTTACTCGTTTAGGGGCACAGGAATCGTTGTCTGTAACAGCAGACACAAAGAAAGCATTGGATATCTCTGTTTTACTGTGCCTCTGTCTAAATCACCTGCCCCATTCAGCAATGGGCCCAAATTTTCCTTGTTCAGCATTTTGTGGCTTACATAACTGTATGAGCTCTTGCCGTTGCTCTTGTTGTCCCTTGCAAGTCTCAATTCTGGTTAAGCTTTAGTTTTCCTAACACCATTGCTGCATGTTCCAGAAAGTTTCTAAATTTCTCCCTGGTCCCCTGTCCCTGTTTCCACCTCCTGTATAATGTCTGTTTGCTTTGAAGCTCTGTCTTGAGTTCTCTGCTTAGCCAAGCTGGTCCCCTGATACATCTACTTATTTTCCTGAGTGTGCTTGAAGGATGCTTAGAGGATGCTCTTCTTGCAGGCTTGTCAAATTTCCAAAGCTCCTTTTCCTTCAAAGGAGCTTTCCAGTTCCCTGAACAACCCAAAGTCTTTTCTCCTAAAGCACAAGGTCTGTACTCTGCTGTTCTCTGTCCTCATTCCCCTCCAGATCCTGAATATCGTGACCACTACAGCCATGAATTCTCACACTGCCATAGAGCACTTTCTTATTAGTTAACAACAGATTTGTCTGCAATCACGTCTGTTGATCCATCCAGTACCTGTATCAAGTCGTTATCCCTGACAACCTCCAAAAACCTCCTTGACTGCTTGTGCCCCACCGTGTTGGCAGATGTCAGGAAGGCTAAAGTACCCCAGGAGAACCAGGGTCTGTGATCCAGAGATGTCCTTGAGTTGCTTAAGGAAGGCTTCATCCACTTCCTCATCCTGACCTGGAGGTCTGTAACACCCTGCCACCGCAATGTCACCCTTGCTCGCCCCTCCTCTGACCCTGCCCCACAAGCTGCACCCAGCTCTTGTCCATCCCATAGCAGAGCTCCGACATCTCAGCTACTCCTTAACGTAGAGGCAAATGACCTCCTTGTTGTCCCTGCCTGTCTTTCCTGACGAGCTTCTGTGGGGTGTTAGTGGCAAGGTGTTGACAGTGGGGGGCTGCAGGGTGGCCTCTGTGGGAGGAGTCTGGGGCTGACCCATAGCAGACACTGCTGGTTCCCGCTGGTTCTAGCCACCTCCAGCAGACCCGCTGCATGACACAGCTGAGCCCATCAACCAAGTGGGTGAAAATACATGTAAGAAAGGGAAAAAAAGTCTGGACAGGTGGGGGAGTAAAGGGAAAAAAGGGAGAAACAAGACTCTGAACACCAAGGTCAGAGAAGAAGGAAGGGAGGAGGTGCTCCAGGTGCCAGAGCAGAGTTCCCCTGCAGGCATGGTGAAGACCACGGTGATGCAGGTTATTCCCCTGCAGCACATGGAGGACCATGGTGGAGCAGATATCCACACTGCAGACCTTGGAGGACCCCACACCGGAGCAGGATGTGCCCTGAAGGAAGCTGTGGTCCGTGGAGAGCCCACAGTGGAGAAGGGAAAAGGTGTGAGGAGGAAGGATTGGCAGAGAGGAACTGTTCTGGACTGAGCATAACACCCCATTCCCCATCCTCCTGCACTGCCTGGGGGGAAGGAGGTAGAAAAGTTGGGAATGAAGGAGTGAATGTGAGCCTGGGAAATGGAGGGGAAGGACAGGGGTGGGGAAAGGTATTGTTTTAATTTTGGGGGGTTTGTATCTCAGTACGCACATCTATTTTAACTGGTAATGAATTAAATTATTTTTTCCCCATTTGAGTCTCTTTCGCCTGTGACAGTAACTGCTGACCTCCTGTCTTTATCTCAACCATGGGCTTTTTTCATCCTATTTTCTCCCCCTGTCCTGTTGAGGTGGAAGGGTGAGAGAACAGCTGGCTGGGCATCTGGTCCTGAGCCAAGGTTAACCCACCACAACTTGAATCTATCCACCACAGCACTGCAGCTGTATGAGCTGTCCCACCCTGTCTCCATGATTCCAAGAATGATGTAGCTCTGTGACTGCTCTTTGAGTTCCAGTTCATCCTATTCATTTGCCAGGCCACATGTTTTTGTGTACACATCCTTGAGGCAAGTGTCTCTTTGCTCTTGTGCCTGCCATATTGCACTCTTCTTTCTCCAACCCAGTCCTGCACTTCCTCATTTGATTCTGGTTCATTATATCCTTCCACTGCTGTTCACAGTTTCAAGCTCTACTCACCACTTTGCTCAGTCTATTGGAAAAGATGCTCTCATCCTACTTTGTCAAGTGGATCCCACCTCTCTCTAGCACTCCTTGATCCACAAAGAAGGTCCCATAGTCAACAACAAACCCCTGTTGTCAGTACAGGTGTTGACCAACAGGATCCCACAATTATTCCCCAGCCTTTCCCCTTCACTGGGGGGACTGAGGAAAGCACCATCCGAGGCTCCATGCCCTTGAGCCCCCAGAGACCCCCAGTCACTGTTGAAACACCAAAAGTCTCCTCTGGCAGTAACATTGGTGCCCATGTGGATGAGCAGCAAGAGTCAACAGTCCGAGGGCCAGACAAGCCTCTGCAGTCTCTCCACAACATCCCCAACTGAGACCCCAGCAAGCAGCAAAACTCCCCAGGTAGCACGTCAGATCGGCAGATAGGGGCCTCAATCCCCAGGGAGGCAGATGCTAGGAACACTGAAATGACAATATGATATACTATAGATATAAGGACTGAAGACAAATAAATTATGGATGTCATAGTAGCATGTTATGGAAAAGTAACGCGTAACAAAATGCTCCATTCTCAATAGCAGTTGTTATCCCATAAGGGAAGCCACATAGACAAGTACTATTTTGTACCCTTTGTTAAAAATGGGAATATAAGCGAAGATGCTCTGGCCAGAAGTATTCCTTAGCCATAATTTGGAACCTTTGCAACATCTCTGCGTGCTTGATTTCTTCTAAGGAGCAAAAAATCCCAAAGACCTCCCTAACACAGAGTTGAACATATTCCTTTTCCAGGTTGCTCAGCACACTACATAGGTTTCAGCAGGAGCAAAATAATCAGAAATATGTATGTTTCTGCCCAGCCTTTGATTGCATGTGTTAGCCAAAGTGATAACGTGGAATCACATTTTAGGGAGTGCCAGAGTCTCTTTAAGATTCATTTGACTGCAGACACATCTAAAATGTAGTGCTATAATAAAGTAAAAATGTATATTATAGTGGCTATTGCACAGGATAACTTAACAGCAGTGTATGCAAGACTGCTGCCCTAAGAACATGCACACAAAAAAAGGAGAATCATTTGGCAACATAATTTACCCAAGTTGAAGTAACATTTCTATGACCTTAAGGAACTGCACTAGTTAAGAATCATTTTCCAAACAGTGACTTCTGGGCACAAACATTGTTAATTTGTGGCTTTATTTATTGTGATTTCATTTATTACCTTTATTGAAAGGTAAATGGTTGAAATGAAAACAGCTGCAATAAAATGTTCATATGTAGTGTCCATTTTAGCGGATGGCCTCTATACTTTGCATTCTTGAAGAGGCAGGAAACCCTAAAACCAACAAGATCGTATTTGCAATCTGCAAGAACTTTGTTTTTGTTTTTAAATGTATATATAGCGCTTAATCTGTTTGGGTTTTTTCGGGTTTTGTTTGGGAGATTTTGTGGGTTTTGCAGGTTTTTTTAATGTTTTTTGTTTGTTTTATTTTTAACAATCATGTGACAAAAGACTTTT